>BMAO01039019.1:0-64545 GCA_019973975.1 Trichonephila clavata | reverse complement strand
AGACCAAAGTTCAGAAAAACATTTTTTTTTTTTAAAAAAAAGCAAGAAACAAACGGATTTCAACCGCAATTACATGCAATATATGAGGGCAGCACTAATTGTTATATGATTCAAATCGTGGGTAATCATTGGGTTTGGAATATCAGTACAAAATGTTTTTGTTGCACGTTGAACTTATAACTGAAGTCTATCAGCTTGAGGCCCCTGCTTGTGCTCGGGGCCCTTGGCGGCCGCTAGGTCCGCCAGCCGCTTAATCCGCCTCTGATGGGATATAAGGGACAATCTCGCACATATTCGTTATTTGGCTTATACACACATGATTTTCCCGATCACCCCACCGTCAGTACATGCTTATTCGCAGACGACTCTGCGGCATTGACCCAGGGCGTAAAACTCAGCTATACAATTAATAATATGCAACATTACCTCGACATACTCGAGAATTGGCTCACAGACTGGAGGATAGCTATAAATGTAGATAAATCTCAGGCTATTGTATTCAGAAAATGGGGCGTTATCGCCCCACAGACTGAACTCACACTCTTTGAAAACAACATCCAATGGGTCTCGGTTGTTCGTTACCTGGGTCTCTATCTAGATAATCGATTAACGTACAAACCACACATTGATTATCTCTCCGAAAAATTCTGGGGAAGAATTGCACCGGCCATCTCTCTTATTGGGAGAAGGTCACCACTCTCCCTAGAAAATAAAGTCATCCTTTACAAGCGCATTTTGCGCCCAGTAATAACATACGCTTGCCCCATCTGGGGCGCGGCGGCACCGACCCATACTAAACGGATTCAAATTATACAAAATAAAATTCTGAGAACCATAACTAACGCACCTTGGTACGTTAGGAATTCTGTCTTACTCAACGACTTACACATGGAGCCGATCGATAACTACATCACTAAACTGTCTAGAAATGTTTTTAGAAGTATAGAAAATCACGACAACCCTTTAATTAAAGCACAAACATTGTTCACGTATTCTCATACTAAAGTTAACTTCGCATACAAGTCTTCAAAATGGGAACTTCCACTGAAGCCTCCATAACTCAACAAAAAACATTTAATTTATACACTGAACTACACCACACGCTTCCGCAACTTGCTTAAAACTGGGTCATTTTGAGAATAATGACGTCATTCCCCATTTTCATCCCTGCGAACGCAGGGAACTTCGGCGTTTTTCGCCCAGCGATGCTTCTTCCTCCTCCCCTCCCCCCACCACGTTTTCTCCCGAAAGGGTTTATTTCGTGACGGCTTTACCTCGTACATTTTGCCTCCTCCGGGAGGCGTTATTCTTCTAATGGTCTTTCTTTTTCACCCTATCTTCAGGGATACTGGGTATAAGCCATTTTTGGCTGGGACCCGCCACATCTAATTTTCGTTTTATTCGTTATTTGTCAGGAAACCGGACCGTGGAAGTTAGTGAACCGATTAAAAAGTGTAGGTCATTAACCAAACCGATGGTTAATAAAAGTGAAAAGGACACCATGTCTTGTGAATTTGGATTTGCGACTCCCCGGTGAAATGCACTTGCGTTTTCCCCCAGTCTGAAGTGAGAGGGGTAAGAAAAGAAAAGGGGTAAACTGTCTAGGCTGGAAAAAGGAAAAGAAGTCAACGCGTATAGAATAGGTGATTGTGAATTTAAGGTAGGGTCAAGAGAAGTTGAGGAAAATGTTAATAAATCATGAGGCCTTGAAGTTGGTTCTTCAGAAGGGATAGAAAATAAGGGTTTAACAAACCCTGCAACGTTGATTTGTGAGAGTAAGCGATATTCGAAAATAAACTTCAAGTTCCATGAAAATCTTACATTACATCTTAAAAATCCTACGCAGGAAGCAATTACATTCTATTTTTAATAACAATATGATTCACAATAAGCTAGTTTCTTGTTTCAGTATTTCACAATCTATTCGTATCTGCATAAAGAGGTGTTTTTTTTATATAAATACTTATAATATAATATTGTATTTTTTGCGTGTGTGTATCATTTCCTGTCCCTTTAATGAACCATTTTGTAGCTTTAAGGTCTCTGGTGGCAGTGGCGTAGCAGAGAATATTAAGACTCCCCCCTGCCAAGTCAGGTTTTGGGTCCCAAACTGGGATCTTAAAAAGGATTGCAAAGCCATAACATAACACAGGCTTTCGGCCCCCTAGACTCCTCCCCCCACGCGATGCGGGGGTGTACGTTACGCCACTGTGTGGTGGGTGTGAATTCGATCCTTCCGAATAAATAAATAGCCAGTTTTGTAACGTAGCAAAGCGACGTTTTGTAGGGTAGCATTATGCTTCTCCTTCCTTTTAACGTCAGTAAGTACTCGAGCACATACAAATTGCATTGTATAAATTAGAAAACTAAATTTATGGATAGAAAAAAAAAAAAGACTCAGCGATGCGTTTAAGCGCAAATGACGCCTAGAAAAAAAAATTATCCTAAATTGACAAATTATGCATGAACAAATTATAAAACTCTGTGGGTATTTCACAGTCGCCTGAATGCAGTCTGAAAATAGCAGTGCTTTTATTCTACGTCTTACATGTTTTTGGCCATCACTACCGAATAACGATATCTTAGTTTCATCCCTCCATATAACTTGTGACCACTAATCATTTGTCAATGTGTGTTCCTTTGACCACTGTAGTCTTTTTCAGTGCTGCTGTAAATTGATATCAGGCTTTTTTTTTGTGTGAAATTCTATCTATTAGTCTAACATGTGCTAATTTTCTCCTGATTGATTTTGAACTGACAGAAACACAAGCATCATTCAGATAACTTCTGATGACATTCTGTTATCTTGGAGACAAAGTATTTTTGTTTTTCTGTCATCAACAGATGTGGTGCACTTTTATTTTTGGCCTTTCCTTGTTTTGTTTTTTATTAAATTTATCTCCTGACATTTTAACTAAAACTTTTCAGTCTCCAGATGAGGTCACTGAACCACCCACCTCTCGCAATTTTAACACAGAAAAGACCACTTGCCCACCACACGTCTCTTTCTAAGTGTTCAATATACTCTTTTATTTGATTTCATTGCTTCTTAACTAAGTATCATTGTTGTCTTGGCCAAGAAACAGTCCTGACCTTAATCCTATCGAAAACTTGCGGCACCGTTTGAAAGCTCTTGTCCGAATAAGGTACCCATGAAATAAAAAGGAACTGATTGAGGATATAATTACTTCCTGGCATCATGTAATAACGAAGGAAGAACTTAAAACCATTTTCAGCTCAATGAAACATCGATATGAAGCTGTAATAAAAAAAATAAAGGCTATTATTTTAAGCGCTGATGATTCACTGCTATCATCAGTATCTAATGTATATCGATAGTTTTTGCAGCATAACTCTTTTGCATTGCAAATATTGTGAATTTTCATTTTTGAATTGAATTCAGTACTCAATTCTCTTTAAAATGATGTAAAAGACTTAGAATTTTGTGCAATGTAACTTTTCTATAAGCATAGAAATTTAAAAAAAAACAATTTTAAAAAGTGTCCACAATTTTGGCCACCACTGAATAACATTTTTTTAAAAAAACTTTACCTGAAAGCATAAAAAGAATTTAATATTTCATATTAGGTATCAGATATAATACAATAAAAATGATTCTATGAATAAACTAGAAAAATAAAACAATCAGCAGTTGTTTATGATAGCAAATTTCAATTACCATTCTGGAGTTCAAAATGTATTATCTGTATATATTTTTTCTAATGGGCTGCGGATTGGTGTTTTACCATTGAAGACCTAGTACATTCCCCAGAAGCTGGTACCACTCTTTAGCGCTGTACCATTTAGGCGATACCAATTACAGCAAGCAATTTTGACGCCCAGTTTCCACCACTGAGGGAAGCCCTGAGCTCTGACGATGTGAACCTGTACTAGAATTTAATTTTGCTGAGAGCACCCAAGCCAAACAGACACTCTAGGAATCTTTAACATGCCGTATAATCATACGACATGACCACTGTCGATTTTCTGCATCATGAAAATTCACCGACTTGGGCCGGGGTCGAACCCGTAACCTTCGGTGCAGAAGGACAGCGATAAACCAACCACGCCACCCAGCCGGCAAATGTATAATATGGAATACAATAATTGTAGATTTTCATTTTATAGTTAATGATACTAAAATTTATTTAATTTAATACGTGTAAATGCATTATTTTTATTTTCTTCTTTAATGAAATACCGATGAGGATTTAACTGTCATTCTAAATCAAGAAAAGCAAATTTCTATTTAAATTTTTAAATCGGATATTATTTTAGATTTTTTTAAAATTATCATTAATAAAAAAAATCATTACATTTTTTTAACACTAACTATGATTTGAAACAAGAATTATTACACGATTGTTTCTAGAATATCATGAAGAATGCAAAAAAATGCATACTTGCTTTGTGACGTAAATATACAGTTATTTCATTTTTTCTTATTAGAAGTCCCCCCCCCTCCATTTTATTCATGAGAAAAGCAGAATCAATGTTATAAAGTAACTAAAGTCCTTATTGGAGTAGCAAAATATTCATATCTGTAAAATAAAGCATTACAAATGTGTATTTAGGCATGTTTCATCTTGATTTTCTTCTCCAGCTGCTTGTTATCATTTTGTAATGTATACATATGGCAGGACATGACAAACATAGCAGAAAAAAATTCTGGAAGCAAGCATATATGTATTTTTCATAACTTAAAAATGTCTAGACAATCTTACATTTTTATGCTTCAAGGTTGATTCTCATGAGTAATTTATATTAAAAGCAAAAATTTTATATCTAAGCAATGTTATTTCATTAGGCTGAAATGAAAGGAATTAAGAAAAGTTATAAGTCCCCCTTAAATAAATATCAACTACTGATAAAAGTTTTGATGTTGAACTGTTTGAAAAGTTTGTACTGTTTAAAGTTTGGCTGCAAAAAATAATTTTTTCAAACACAAGATGAATTTGTACTTTGTTTGGTTTCTATCACTGATATATTTCCAACAAATGACCAGAAAATACAACAGACAAACCCTAAGGAGATTTATTAATAAATCACTGTTCTTTATATATCTAAAAACCTGCCCACATAGACTTGTGCATTAGTAATATCACTGTACCCTTGCAGTTAATAAGTTACAGTCAAAACACAGTGAAATGCATGAGAGAGCCTCTCAAGAAAAGAGGGATTGATATTGTCATAAATACTCATTAACTGCCAATTTCCTGTAAGAATAAATACAGTAAAAAAGCTGTATAAAAGTACAAAGGGACCATATTCCCAATTAACTTTTTTTGTTGCTAAATATTGTAACCTCTTTCAAATGTTCCTGCTCTGATGAACCATATACTTGACCATATGTAGGTAATACAACTGTTGTATGGCAGGGGGGGGGGGCAATAATGGACTATGGGCCTCATAAGGCCTGCCAATTTTTATGTGGCCCGTCAGAAAACTAAATACAGAAAATGTTCTCTATATTTGGGTCGACATATATTAGTGAGCAAGGATTTTTTGCATGAAGATCAAACATAAATTGAGATGCCAGTTGGTTGACATTAAATTACAGGCTGTGATGAGAATTTCAACTATCAATCTAACTCCCGATTTCATAAAAATTGTAAAAAAGTGTGATATAAGTATATAAAACTTAACTCAGTGACATAACAGCACATGAGGGTCAAGGTCTACTGTGCCCAACCCACATGACCTTGGGTCCTGAGGTGCATTAGCAGATGTTCCGGTCAGGCTGTCAATCTGACACGAAACCCCCAGTGTTAAGTTCCCAAGAAAGCTTGGTACTCCTTTATCAATCCACTGGAAAGATGAAAAACTGAGTCAACCTTGCCCAGTCCGGGGTTTAAACCTCGGACCTGTGGTGAGGAAGCATGATGCACTAATTACTCAGCCCCTGGGCTTCATGATAGTTATATACTTGTCTCATTAAACTTTTTCTAAAACTAAATGTGCTTGTAGCTATAAATATGAAATTAGCACAGTAAACAAATTGAATAAAGCTATCACTATTTTATTTAATTTATACCTTTTCTAAAATGCAAACTTACCTAATATATAAATGTAGTAATTTAAAAAAGGTTTGGCCCTCCAGTATCCACCACTCCCCAATGCGGCCCTTGAAACCAAAACAACTGCCAACTCCTATTGTAAGATATTTTTTGTATTATCTAATATATAAAATTCTCGTGTCACAGTGTTTGCAACCAAACTCCTCCGAAACGGTGTGGCCGATTCTTATAAAATTTTGTGAGTATATTCAGTAGGTCTGAGAATAGGACGTAAACTATTTTTCATTTCGATATTGTAATTAGTTAAAAAGATATTAATTAAAAACCTCAATTGTCTTAACCCTGCGCGTTATTTTTCCCGCCTAGCGTCGTGAATGAACAAAGGGTGAAATTTTTCGGTATTCTCGACGTTATTTAAACAGCCATCCGATTTTTGTTTTTTAAATCAGACAAAAAACAATTACAGAATCGGAAAGATAATTTCTTTCGCCACGATACAGTATAATTTTTTTTTTTTTTTGCAAAATAATATTTTCTATTTTTTAAAATCGAGTTAAGATCGATGCGTTTTTATGAAAATCTTTTTCTAAATCGTTGCGTATGAATTTATTTTCGTGTTATTAAAACGATATTTTGTGTTAAATAAGTTCATGCGTTTTTCTTTTTGAATCAGTGATTTAAAAAATAAAATGCTGAAAACTTTTCCTTCTATGTGATTTTTTAAAAAATACTTAAAATTTTAACATTAAATAACTTCGTCATTTGTTAAAATCATCGTCCGAAAATTTTTTTACGTTTGTAGATTGATGTTGTCCAACTTCTGTGTGAAGACTGAAAAACTTGCTTAAAAATTACGGATTTAAAAATTTTTTTTGTGATTTTCGTAAAATGTCGTTTTTGTGCGAGAGTTTAAACAGGTTTTTTTTGTACATTTTTTATTTAAAAGTACTTTGATTTTGCATTTAATGTGTGAAATTTCAAAATTTTAACTTGAAAGTTAAGCCCTCAAAAAAATTAAAACTTTAAAAAAATTCTCAATTGCGTCGAGGTCATTCACTTTGCGTTAGCTTTCTGTTTGGAAGACTGAAAAGGTTGAGATAGCTTTGAGTCTTGCACTGATGCAGAAAAAGGGGAATTCCTTCATAACATTGCTATTTGCGGCGGGACGCTCATTCATATAACGCATCACAACCGATAGTTTTTTTTATTCTTAAAGATTGATTTATTGAAAAACAGTGGAATATAAGAAAAATATATCAAAAAAAAAATATATAAGGAAATATATTTTTATTACATAGTATTATTTCTTTTTGAATTTTATACTGTAAATGTGTAAAGGCTTTTTACCTTTTTTTTAAATCTAACACTCAAAAACAACGCAATTAAGAAATAAACAGTCGTTTCAATAGGTAACGGTAAGAATTTTTGCATTAATTATATTTGTGAAAAATTTAATTGCGTTTTTACTCCGTTATCATTATTTTAAATAAGTTTATTTGCAATACATTTAAATGTATTGCTTTAAATAAATATTTTTTTTAAAAATAAAGTAGTATTGTTTCCTGTAAATCATTCAATGAAATTTTTCAATCGTTATGTATGGATTTCTTATAATTATAAGTAAACCATCTAAAGTAAAAAAGTTCATACTTTTCTCTTTTGAAATCAGTGATTTAATAAATTTATAAATACCAAACATCATTTATTTCGTCACGATTCGAATTTTTTCCCCTTCAAAACAATACGTGGCCTATTTTATGATTCCTTCTAAAATGAATAAATATTGATGCATTTAAATGAATATGATTTTTAAAAAGTTCATTGATCATCTAGAATTAGTAATTTAAAAAATAAAATGCCGAAAACTATCTTTTTTTTTAAGAATTTAAAAAACAAAACTTTTTTTTTACAAAATAATATTTTGCATATTTTATGATTTTTTTCTAAAATGAATCAATATCGGTGTCGAACATTTAAAAAAATCCACAATTTTACTTCAAAATTTAAAATAGTGGTGAAATTTCGTAATTTGGAAATGTTAAACGAGAAAGCCATGACGCGCACTCACGGGCCATGCACTCAAATCGTACGCGCCACACCCACATAAAAATTCTGGCATCAGAAAGGAGGAAATTAACATAGGGATTAAGTTATACCCTCGGTAAAAGCCCGTGCAACGCCGGGCCATACAGCTAGTATTAATATATATATATCTATCTATATTCAAATATATATATGTACACAGCTAATTTTATTAAAATCTATGCAATATTTAGAGTTAAATGGTAAAAAGTGAAAATTCTTTCAACCTTTGATCACCATTACATTTAAGTTTCTTGAAAATTGTTGGACTCAATAATAAAAATATCAATAGTATCACAGATTAATAACTGAAAACTGTGGATTATGGAAATGTAACAATAGACTGTCCTTTGGAACAAAAAATGTTGGCATAAGTATCTCAAATTCATGTGAAATTCAGATTTGGAAGATATTTTATATTGTGAATATGTCCTTCAAAATTAATTATTTATTAACATACTGTTAGAAATTATACAAAGACAGACTTTGTAATTTTGAGCCAGGTCGAATAATGAGGATGACACATGTGAATGGACACCTAAATCTCCTGAATTCCAAACTGGACTGACATGGGAAATACAAATCCTGACAGATTTCACTTACTTTAGTTTAATAAAAGGACAGCTGATAAAAAGCATGAGACACTGGAATCTGCGAGTTTTCCCAGTTACTCAACAAACCAATCTATTACTTTGATACTTAAAAAAGAATAATTAAGGTTAAAAATGACAAAGCAAGTGGAATGCAATGAATAGAATATTTCACACTGGGAAGGGAGAAAGCAAAATCAACAATTAATAAAATATTTCATTCCTTTTTAGTATCACAAAACCAAAGGTCATCATTGGGGATAATGCATGTTCAAAATGCTTAAGCTGCATTAGTTATGTATACAATGACATCCTCAAAAAAACTCAAGCAACATTTTTCTTATTTCTATTAACTTTTTTTTATTCAGTGTTATTTTTACACTTATAAATTTCAACATTTTAAAGAAATCAAACTGCTTATCAGGTTAAAAAATTATGATATCAAGTTATAACTTTTAAATATCTGTATGAAAAATTTATATGAACAGGATGACTTATTTATATTCCTCCAACAATATTATCCTTATTTATATTAACTCCCAACAATTTATTTCATTTTTTTTCCTCATAACATAAATAATTATTTTTATTTGAAATTCATTAAAATTTTTTTCTAAGGGTTTCTGGCATCTTAATTTAAAAGTAATTCTAATATTACAAAAAGTAAAAACTCAAACAAAAAATAAACATCGTATAATATTTTAAAAATTTTTTTAAAAAGAAAAATTATGAAATTAACATTGTGTACATGTTACTTCACGTATGCCATGAATAATACTTAGGTATTGAATAGGAAGGGGATTGCAGATTTCATTGCATTAATAAAAGCACCGCTAACACATGAGTTTGCCCTATGTCCTAACAAAAATTTACTGTCAAATTAATGATGAACAAAGTAATACACAGAATAATGGTATGAATAATATACTATGCTATTTTCTAAAAAGAACTATTACAATTTTAATGAATGACTCAACCAATAAAATATTTAATCATTAATTATAATAAAAACTAATAACATTTAAATAGCTATTCAAATTTCAAAAATTCAATACAATTTTTATGTATTAATAGAAAAATATATTATGAATTGGTGATAAATATTGGTAAAAGTATAACTGATATTTTTTTATAAGTGACACATTTTAGTATGCGCAAAACACAAAAATATCCCAGGAGATTGAAACTAAAAAACTTTAATATTAATTATGAAATAAACAAATGCAATACATTCAGTACCAATTTAAGCTCATTTCAGGCTCTGGGCACGGAAAATCTAAAGGCCCTCTTGGCACTGGCAGATCGAAATTCATAACCAGAAAATCTGATTAAGTTCAGCTTATCTGGGCCCCTGCCCCAAGTGCCCAACAGATAAACTGGCACAAAATAAATTGATATTAATTTGTATTTTTTAAAATTTGGCATTTTTCTCATGATTTGTCAGATATTTTCATATCAAGCACATCTCGCAATAAATAAAGTTTTTTACAGTAACATTAAATAAGAAAAGGAATAACAGCTTTTCGTTTGTTTGGGTAGTTTTTAAAAGTTTCTTTATACCAGTAGTGACTCATTAGTCCAGTAAGAGTTTGATTGCATACAGTCCACAAGCAGACAAGCCACCATGAGAAACTTTTACCACTTAGGATTATACAACCAGACAGGTACATTATAATTTCTGCAAAATAATGTGGACATGATACATATTCAAAAAATCCAGATGATGGAAGATGATGCTTTGTTGATGTAACTTTGTTGCCTATTATGGGAATAAAAAGATTGTCGGAAATTAAAATTAACAAATATATGAACTGCAGGCCATTAAAAAATTAAAATCGGCATTACATTTTTAATGGCAATTTCACTAAAAATAACACAATGATAAAAAAAAAGCCATTAATGAGTCATCTGTAAACAAATGAAAAATAATAATATTTTATAAGTATTAATAATATAAAAAAGTATTAATTACATATAGTAATTCAATTCCTCTAATTTTATTTTATTTTTTTGGCATTTCCTACAACATCAGTATGATAAAATAGCCAAGGAGATTTGAAAAAGTAAATGAAATGCTTAAAGTTGAATTATTTTAACAAACAATATTCTATGTAGTTAACACTTTTCTGTAAAACACATACCTGCCAACTTTTAAAAATAAAAAAAATACAAGATTGACATTAAGCAAATTCTTAAAATAAAGGCTAAACAATTTAAATTTTAGAAAACAAAGCATGATATACAAATATTTTTAAATAATACAAAGAAAATTTCAAAATAAAGACATTTTGATGAGAAAAGTACTTTAGGAAACTTTTCAATCCACTTAAATTATAAAAACTCATACACAATAAGGTAAATTTAAAATTGTAACACATAATAACATACAAGAAAATAACTTTACAATAATGATGCTTTTATAAAAAATACAGTGAAATTATTATTCGATTTTTAGACTATATTTATAAATAAAAATTACATATACAGAAGTTAGCAATCAAGTTAAAAGAAGTTGACTTCAAAATGAACACCAAGCAATAACCATGAATGCTTTAAAAATTTTTAGACTTATTTTTGAAAGCTTTATAAGCAGTAAAATATATTTATGAGCAACTCATCAACTTTTAAAAGATAAAGAAACAGCATCCTTTTTTGATGCCAAACTTATGAAATGACACAAGCAACCCATAATTATTTTCTTACTTTTTAAAATAGGTAACAATTGTAATTTTTCCCTTGCATTACTAAAGAATTATCTGGCATAAATGAAGCTAAACATTTGCATTACAGCACACATTTTCAAAATTTATCTAATGGAACCCACAATCAAATTCGGAATTGTAAAAAAGCCAGTTTGAATCAGGTAAGTGACCACAACAGGATAAAATTTGTAGTTTGTATCCTTACTGCTTAGGGCAAAAGGACCTCTTTTCTTACATTTAATTATATACTCTGAGTAGATAGTTCAGTAATCGCAGCAGATGTTTCAGTCCTTACACATCCCTATTGCTAAGCAAAGTGAGACTTTGGAAACATTTACCAAAAACGAAGACCGGCGAGTGAGTGATTTTGGGGTTTATTGGCGCAAGAGCCGATTTCGGCTATACTGCGCCAAACATTTGTTTTAATATCTGTGGTCTAGACGGGAAGAGAGAAAGAATGAATTGAATGACAAGAAAGAGGGTCGAAAATAGAGAAGGATCACTAGGGTACCCCGGGTTTGTGAAGCCTGTGTTTACCAAAGACATTAAACCCCGTGGGAAAAGGAAAAGATCACTAGGGCACCTCGGGATTGTGACACCCGTACTCACCTAAAGAAGGTGAGCCCCTGAGGGGAACGAAGACAGGTATGATTGGCTGCAGTCAAATGAAACAGTATGATCAGAAAGAAAAGTTATAAACAGTACTTCAGTCCTTTTTACGCTGGATATTGTTCTTGAGAAACGACTCAATTTTGAGTAACTGCTACTTTGCTTTTTATTTGCAACGAGGTTTAGAGTTTTTACATGAGCAATATCATATTGGCCACTGTGATAATTACATCAATATCCCACATGTTACATCATACATATTTCTTCTCCAAATTTGAGATGTGTTAATATATTTGAATTCCTTTTTATAACATGCTTTATACTTTTAAAAGTGTAATATTTTGCTTTTGTTAGACATCGTGGGAACAGAGAACAAAAACAAATTATTCAACAATATGAAGCACAGGAAATATAAATACATACTAAGTACAACATGAATTGAGTTCAAGAAAGTTGATACAGAGATAAATAAACAACAAATAAAATCTACAGGGGAGAAAATAATTGGTGGATGACTGAAATTTTACAAAAATTAATAAAAATGAACAATTTATGCATAAAAGTGTAAATTTTATTTATTGTGAAAATGTATAAAAAGCTTATATTTAATGTGAAAAGTAAAAGTTGGCAGGCATGAAAACATATTCTACATTAATAATGTAATCAAATTAGAAAATATTGATAAAGATAAGTGGAAGCCTTTCTTTGCACAAGAAAAATGGGCATATTTTAGGCTTATTTTTTTTCAGAAATGTATTATTTTAAACTTAAAAAAATAATAGATGGATATTGAAAAATTTATATTAAAAATAAGAATTGACTCAAAGTAACGCAATAACTTCTTAAATCATGATCAGTTAATGAAAATAAGTACTAGAATTGGAAGGGGGAAGGAGGAGGAGAATAATAGATTATCACTCTGAATCCTTTCATGTTTTATTTCCATTAGAAATAATTTGGATAAAAATTACTAAATGAATAAACAGAGAATTAGCTCCTCATCCTCTTTATATATGATACAATGCAGTAAAATTCAAAAAAGGAAGGATAATTTTTTTTCTTAAGAAAAAAAAATAAGACTTCTTTTTATTTTTATATTTCTGTGATTAAGACAAATAACTACATATTAAAATAATAAATATAATAACTAAACAATTTATCATGCAATTGATATGGCCCTTAAAGATATTAATATAATAAAAAATAATTATCAATAACTTGAATCTATGAATATATAAACCATCAAAAAGTCATACCTGTCTTACGTAGAGATGCAAGTGCAACAGCCGTTTTATACTGCAATACAAATGCTGAAATAAATAATATAATACCAACACAATGAGTGAATGTAAGCCATTGCCCAGAAACATAATTTGTAGAATGATCTGAAATTTAAAAAGAAAAAATATTCATGGATTTATAACGTAGGTACACAACCTATATAAAGGGGAAAATGTTCAGCAATTTTTATATGAAAATGTTCAAATAAGTATAAAAAATTAATAACTTTAATTATTAGATTCATTAACAAAGAAAAATATTTGGAATGATTATTACCAAAGATCTTATGTAACATTTATTTCAAAACAAACTGATGTTAATGATGCAAAATTGCTTAATTTGAACTATTTTAATTTATGTTTAAAAGAATGAGTATTAAAATAAATACCAGAAGTTGACTCAAAACCAGGAGCATCATGCAATAGTGATAAACCAACTCCAAAGTAAAATGTATATCCAACTATATAATGTGCAATATTCATTTTGGCATCAGAGTAAATTGATACATAAAAGCATTCATAGCAACGCCGGCAGACTTGTAAAAAGATTAAAATACTCAAGATGATCACAGATTCAGCTTTGACTGAAACAAAAAGGAATTTTTATACATACATTTGTTTAAAGGAACAACTATTTTTTTTGTCATACATTAAAAATTAAAGACAAACATTAAACATTATACTAATAAAAATTAATTATATTTTAATTTGAAAAATGAAGCATTTTATTACAGAAAATTTAGTGTAAAACAGATATAAACACATTTAAGAAATTATACAAAACTTAATTTAAAATACAATTATGATTTGATACTTTTATTGCACAAATTATTTAGGAAAATATGGATGCTGGATTAGTTAATTTCTTCAAATGCTAGTGAATAAGAGTGCAATAACTTGAACTAGAGTAAATATTTCAAAACATATGAACTTGGGTTAAAATAAATGATAGTTTGAAAAAAACTAAAAAATATGCTTTTATACTGAATCAAACTAAAAAGTAAAAAAATAATTCTTAATAAAGAATAAAATGATTAACAAAAAAACGAATGTCATTGGGGTAAAAGCGTGGGGTGTTCTATAAATGTATCAAATGTTATAATTTCTAACTTCTATTCCGAAAAGGTGAATTAGTGTAAAAATGTAGTACAAAGCCCCCCACGCTTTTACCTCAATGACATTCATTTTCTCATTAATCATTTTATTCTATATTAAGAATTGTTTTTTTACTTTTTAGTTTGATTCAGTATAAAAGCGTGTTTTTTAGTTTTCAAACTATCATTTATTTTTCATTTTTTAGTTCTAACTACAATGAAAGCATGTTTTTTAATTTTTTAAACTGTCATTTATTCATTGTTGAATTTATCCTTGAGTTTGATATTTGAAGCTGGAATTACGTTTGGCTGTGAAATTAGTCTTGCTCTTCAATGGATATTAATTAACGGGTCTGAAGTGAATTTCTCTCTGTTTACGAGGCCTCGGATGAGTCCCATATCGTTAAATTAGATTCCGTCTCTTTTGAACAGGTCAAACAAATAAAAGTGCGCAAAGAAGAAAAAGTTCGAATTAAAATTTTTTTAATGTACCATGTTTTTATAACGGACTACAAATTATAAAATTCCTCCTTTTCGTTTTTGTTTTCTTTTTTCACACATTGTCATCCACTTCTGAGCTATGGTCCAAATTTCAAGTCTCTGGCTCCTCGGAAAGTCACACAGTTTAAAATCAAATACAAAATTCCACCCGGACAGACATTAAAGAAAGCGAGTTAATAAAAACATTGTAATATTAAGTGTCAATCATTTTTTCACCTTTTAAACGTGTTCCTTTCATGTTAATTTGCATCATCATTTCTAAGCAAATTACTTTTATAAAAATAAAAAATATTTAGCAGTTAGAACACAAATTATTTTTTTTCACATGCAGGAGCCTTTTTTTTATTTTCATTTTCAGAAAAATGTTTATATTATGGTAAGAAATTGCTGACACACACCCACCCTCCACTTTCTTAGATACAGAACACTTTTTTCATTTGTTTTATTTCTTTTAACCGCAAGTGTATTTTATACTTGCATATAATTAGCTTTAAATTCAAAACACTTGCTTTAGGGTTACACATTCTTTTAGTCGCTAAATCTGAAATTAGCCACCAAATCTGGAAATGATGTATGGAATTAGTCGCCATGTCTGAAAATGGTATATGGAGTGAGTGATTTTGGGTTATTGCGCAAGACGATTAAATGGTATATGGAACTAGTCGCCAAATTTAAAAATGATATATGCAATAAGTCGCCAAATCTGGAAGTAATATATGGAATTGTTGCCAAATCAGATTATCCTTATTCCTGATGATCCTGAAAAGGACAATGAAACAAAATTATGAAATTATTGTATTGTCATCGGTCCTTGACAAGTGTGCGAAATTTCGAATGAATCCGACCTTTTTAAGTGGGTAAAAATCGAGTTCTAAGATTCCGTTACATGCAAGTGAAACTTTATAAAAGCATGTTAAAAAAAAGAATTAATACATAAAAATAAAAACTTACCAGTGCCTTCTCTCCTGGAAGAGCCAAGTAAATCTAACAGACTTAAGAGAAAAGGTGATGATAATTTGGCAAAATATTTACATAATACAGCTCCAGTAATGAGTAGAAAATATAAGACAGCAAATACATAAAAATGAGAAAACCATCTATAAAATAAAATTGAACAATTTGATTCTAATTAAATAATAATTTTAAACAATATACTTCATTTTAAATGCCAAAATAAAAAAAAATCATTAAAAAATGCAACATAGAATTTTTTCTCTTTATTAATTTAAGAAGATTTTATAAGAAGCTACATTGATTGTATTTTCTGCCATAAAATGTTGCTTAAATTGTTTTTGTATTTAAAAGACAATTCTTAAACTATCAACATTTATTCTAAAAAGATTATGAAGGGTCCCATCTCTATCCTTATGGTTTCAATTAATACTCTGTATTATCCATTATTGATTTATCAATTACCAATTATACAATGATAAACTTCATTTAAAGTTAGAATTATAATTTAGATGATACTCATTCCCTAAATTTTGTTCACATTAAACAAAACTGAGTCCTTTTTATAGACTTGAACCTTGAAACACATACATTATTGAGATCAAAAAGTTTTTATATGGTTTTTAAAAAATCTTAACTATATTTTTTATTAGAGATTGAATAAAAAAAATAAGAGATTTTTTTCAAGTCTTTATTTTTATTGTTGATTTAGTCTACAGAAATTCTGGAATTTTTTTTAGTATTAGTATGCTATTGCTACCACAGAAGCTAAATTTTCAAAATAATCATGAATCTAATAAACTTATTATTTTAATATTCCGATAGCACCAATACCAAGTATCACTTTAAATGTATTATTTCCACTTTCAAAAATTTGAAACAGTAAAAAAAGTTTAATAAAGCAGATGCCTCAATTACATGAATGAATTTAAGACATCCCCCCCCCCAATATCCATTAAACGGTAAGTGTATCGAATTTAGCTTTCAACAGTAAAATAGAGAAATCAAAATAGAGTGTTTACTCTTCACTATATTTTGAAAGGAGAGAAAAGCAATACAGTTTCAAAGTTATTATGAGTTTAAAACCAACACACACTATACTAATGTATTTTTTAAATTTCTGCATTTTATCCTTTTTTAGACAGAAAATTACTAGTTAAGGAAATTACTAGTTAATAATGCATTTGTTTGAGAGAAAAAGAATTATTGCAGATTATAAAAATAGCATCCATGTAAACAAAAGGAAGATAATTCCTATAATGTGTACATCATTTAAAAACGAAATATTTTTCTTAAAACAACAGGATTTCGTGTGTATATCATCAATTAATATACATATGAAAAATAAATATATTTACATTTATTCTTACCGTTTAGGCACTTCAATCTTTTTCACAAATGAATGTTTTTCATTAAAAGTTTTACGCGCTTTGCCAAAGGTAAATAACCGTATTAAAATCGGATTTAAATTCTTTACATATAAAACATTTATACCACTGAAAGTCACAATAAAAGAGTAACTTATCCACATGAAGTATAAAGGATTGAATTCCATCTTGAGCATTATTTTATATTTAAATTATAAATTGAAGAAATACTGCCGTTTGAATAGTCGCAACAGGTGTATCATCTTGTGTCTTGCCTCAGGTTGAACTTCGCTCTTGCCAACCCGCATTTTTGACAGTTCTTGCCTTAGTTACAATAACAATTCAAGTCTTAACAGTTATCGATTACGTGAAGACTTTTAAGTTTTCAATAAGCACTTCCATTTTTTTAATTAATTTTTTATTTGAGAACTTATTCATCTCAATAGTTTTTTCTTATTTTATTTTTATTTTTAATGATATTTTAATGTCAATCAATTTGATAGTTACAATTTCATCTTTTTATATTTCTGTGGCTTATCATTAGAAATGGCATGGTTGTTAAGTATTTTATGTAAATTTTTACAGAAAAAATAGCCCCAAATAAAAGAAGTTTAATATTGTATTTTTCCATCGTAAAAGATAAATGCTTGTTTTTGTATCTGAGGCTTCTTTTGGAAATTCCTTAAGTTTATCGTTCGGCAAACACATCAATTCTATCACTATTTGTTGCCATTTTAAAAAATATGTTTTACGTTTCCTTTTTCTAAAACCTTTACCTATTGTACTTATTCGTGTATGTCTACGTATGTTTTAGCTACTTGGACTAAATTTGATTTGTTTACTTTGAGGGAAGAGTTCTTCAAGATGGAAAAGTTAACAAAATTCATATTAATCTTTTTGCTGTGTGTTTTTAATCTTCCTGATATTAAAAGCAAAAAAGAAGTATGATTGAGAATTTTTCATTTTAAGTTCTTCACATTTATATATGCATCAATTTTCACATTTCTTTTCAAACGTTACCAATGCCGGTTTCTCTATCACTAAGCGTTTTTATCAATGTATAATTAATATAATTAATATTTTTAGATATTTATATTAATATTCTGTAGAATTTTGATACAGAACCCTTGATAATGTAGGATTTCATGTACAATTATTTAATTTTTGTTGGAACAGGCAATGAAAAGTAGTTTGGGTTGGATTCTATTTTAGCTCAGCCTGGTATTTGAACTGGCATGGTAATTATCTTAACAAATACAAAAATACATGTGAAATATAGTGGTGTTTGATTTGGGTTTATAAAAAAATAATGGATGTTTTGTATTGCATATGATTTAACATAAGAACACTTAAAATCTCGTGTGGTTCAAAAGTTTTCATTCAAATCCTCATATTTCGAAGAATTTCTTTTAAGTAGCACTATTCTCAACCATGATAAAAGTATGTGCATAGATTATTCTGTTAATTTAGAAACATTTGAAGGTAAGAGAATTTAATGACACACAAAAATGTATTAAATTATGCTTACCAATCACTTTAAAATGATGGTACTTGCGTATTATCGCAACAAACGCCAACTCTATTTATAACTGGCCAAGTGGGCACCTGTGATTTCCTATGTGTTGTGTGGGTTGAATTCAGTGGCGTAACGGAAAATAATTGGCCCCCCCTGCAAGATCAGGTCTCGGGCCCCAAGCCGGATCTTAGAAATATATATATATAGTAACATAAAAATACATAGCATAATGTACCTTTGCCGAACCATAACATAATGTACCTTTATACGTCACGTAAAAATATTTAATATTAAACTTTACAAAATCAACCGGAGTCTGAGTAAACGAAGTAAATGTATAACATTAGAGAGTATTTATAAAATATTTATTAAAACTGGAAATCTCTAATGATATATAACCTGGTAACTTAATAAAAATGAAAACTAAGACACGAAAACTGTAAAATAATTTTAGATTTAAAATTCTTAGGAAAGAAAAAAGGTATCACTTACCTGGTTCTTCCTTTCTGAATTCCGGGATGAAATTGACCTAAAGTTTGATTACATTCTAGCGTATATAAATACTGCAACTTTTAATAAGGAGAGTTCTTTGTATGAAGCAAAAATGATTTCATGAAAAAAGAAATAAAAAACCGATACATTCCATTATGCTTTCTTCTCACTATACTTCATTTGATTGAATACTCATAAATCTATCATCAAATACTCTCGTTTAAAATGCTCTCTATGCTTTTCCAAATTTCGTAATACTATTTTACTTGGAAAAAGCATAACAGATGTACGTTATTTACGACTTTGCTAAATGAAATTGAAACACATGGGGGGGGGGACTAAAGCCAATAATTTGCTCTGCTGTTTCTTAAAAAGTAAATCATGCCTCCCCCCCCTACTGCTAATGTAATGTATACATTAATAATAACAGTATCCAATTTTTGTATCTTTCTAGCATTTTATGGATTCTCCGTCTGACTTATGCTTTAATTGATAGTAATTTAGGTTTAAAAAGAAAACCCACTAAAGAAAAGTATCTCTCGTCGCCTGGATTACAGCAAATGAAAAAAAAGTGTTTTGATTCGGCTATAGGACTAAAGATATCTAATGAGCATATGAAAGTTTTCATTATATGAATGACGTTTGATCGCTGATTGGAAAGTCGTTTAAAATTTTGATTAAGAAAAAAATGTGAAGCGAATTTTGAGAAAATCTACGTTCATGGCGTCAGTCAGGCTTTGGGGCCCCAAGAAGCCTTGTGCCCCCCCCCGCAGTGCGGGGGTGCACGTTACGCCACTGGCTGAATTGGCAACCATGTACTTTGTTTCATATGTCACCAATAGGTTGTGATAATACATAAGTACCAAAATGATTAGTAAACCTATTTATGAAGGCTTTAATGATGCTTATTTTGTAATTAAAAGTATGTATTTTTGTTTAAATAAGGCATCAATGGGAACTTATGTATTATCACAACCTATTGGCAACATTATACGAAACGAAACATATGATTGTTAATTCAGCACATACGACACATGCAAAATTGTGGCTGCTGACTTGGCAAGTTATGTTGAATGTTGGTGATTCTTTTTGTTACACATAAATATCCAACAATGCTTATGAAACATGTACATTCTTGTAAATGTGAAGTTCACTGGATATTACAGGAAAAATAATCCTTAATGTAATAAAACAATCATATGAGAGAGAGAGAGAGAAATGTTGCTGGTGCAACATTGTCATAGTGCATTCTTCATTATGGATTTATTTGGAATGGGAGTCAATAAAGGATCATCTTAATTGCATTTTGTCAATAATTGCTGAATGAAGGCTATTGTGATAAGCTCTAATAGTGAACTTCTTTACTAATGCTTTATCACTTTCTCATAAAAAAAATATATATATAAAGTTAGCTTTGTGGTTATACTTTAGATAAATTTTAGGTTTTTAATATTTTCAAGAGACTTTTGACATTTTAAAATAGTTTTTAATTTGAGAAAAGTTGAGTTTTTTTAATTGCGAGCTTATATAAAACAATGTTAACCATTTAATACAAATTGAATTTTAAGCCAGAAGGTTATGAACAAAATAAGTATGTACTTATATTCAATGGTTGCATGTTATACTAAAATAAATGTAGGCATTGAAGCTAAGAGTGAGAAAATAGTTTTTGTGAGTTTTCAATTTTAATATATAATAATGATTATTAAAAATAAATTTTTATTATTTTACAAGATATTTACATTAATTATTTGTTGTAATTATTTCTTGTAATCAAAGTTAAAGTAAATATATACTTTTTATAATTTATATCAATAATTGGCTAATTCATATAAATAATTGAATATTTCTTCATTAATAATAATTACAGTTAAATTGTAGATACTAAACAAAATCTTTAGTTATGAGCTTTAGGAGCAGCAGTTTGATTCTCTTTTTGTGTGTGTGTGTGTGTGATGAAACTGGCTAGTACCAATAGTGTGAATAATCTGTAAAATGATGTGTGATTATATTCTAAAAGAGTTCAAATGGCTTACAAGGGGGGGGGGAATAATACAAGAATATTTTTATATAGAAAATTTTCAACAAGCTTATATGTATAAGTTAGACAAATAGTTTTTTATAAAACCCATATATAGTTATATAGTATAGTTAATGTATATAGTTTTTATGTATCTGAAGCTTTATAAAAAAAATACTAGCTTAATTAATAATTACTATGTTAATTCCATCATGAGAATTTAAAGTGACTTTTTAAAATTGTAAGGAGATATTAAATAATGTAAATTATAATTGTTATTAAAAACATGCTAAACAATATAAATTCTCGAAATAAGTTCTTTCAAGTAGTTCTCAAAATAATTCTTTTTTTTTTTTATTCTTCAGTTCTGCAGTTTGAATATAATGAAAGATAAGATTATCTATGAGAAAAATATAAAAATTGATTCCTCTGATATAAAAAATCAAAGCCAGGTTCATTCTTTTATTAAAAGTAATCTTATGATTAGAAAAAGAAGAAAAGATTGTAATTCTTTAAGAATTGAAGTTATATTTATGTTTCACAAAATGGAAAATATTTAATATTTCTTTAGTTGGAAACAAATTTTTAGTCGTGTATTGCATTAAATATATCAAAATTTTAAAATACTCGGTTTTTTTAATTTAGTTTTATAAATGACACATATTTGTATCCTTGTTTTCTTTTCCTGATGTATTTATCTGTATTTATTTGAATTCTGCAGGTGTGAGTTGCATAAATTAAGATATTTTAAGTTTGTTTTTGTGTTGTATGTATCAACATTAATTACTGTTTTACCATTATATTTTTTTAATATTAATTTTAAAATAGGCTGTTTCTATTTTTGTGTTGATTCTTCTTTAAACAGTTATCTCCCATTGTTTTGTAAATTATAAGAGAATATTTGTTTTACAGGCTCAAACTCTTGGTGAAAGAGTTCAGGAGCTGGTTGAAATGTCTTCTAAACGAGCAATCATACGTTTCACTGGTGATAAATTTCGACAATTCATCAAAGCTACACCTAGGAATTATTCATTCATTGTTATGTTAACAGCTCTTTCACCTCATCGGCAATGTATTGTGTGCAGGTACTTTATCTGAATGAAAGACATTCTTATTTTAATATTTTATTAAAAACATAGCAATGAAATAATAAACTTATTTGGCTTGTGTTTCTTTATGTTTTATGCATTTTTAACAAAGATTTTCTAATATAGGCATGCATATGATGAATTTCAACTAGTTGCAAATTCATGGCGATATTCTCAACTTGCTACAAATAAATTGTTTTTTGGCATGGTCGATTTTGATGAAGGACCTGATGTATTTAGTTCAGTGAGTAATTTCTTTTGATAGTTAAAAGTTTTTAGGGAATTTTTTTTCTGAAATAAATTTTAATCAAGAATTATTTTGCAGCTTGGAATGAATTCTGCGCCTGTCTTTATGCACTTTCCCGAAAAAGGTAAACCAAAGAAAGGAGATCAGATGGACATTCAAAGGTACATTAAGTTATTAAACATTTGTTTCACATTGATTTGTGTACATTTCCAAATAAAATGTTTTGTTTTTATGAACTAAGAAGTTATTTCTAGACATATTTTAGCAAAAGCATATTTTTTTTCATATATTTATGTACCTAGGTATTGTTCATTTTCTGTTTTTTTTTTAAATAGACATAGTTTATTAGCTTAAATAATATTTATCAAATTATGTGTGTTATATATATACATAGTATGATCCAAAAGTTTGGGGACAAGGTGTAGAAAACCTTACCAAGAATAGTTCACAGCACCAAAGCACATCCACCTTCAAAGTAGTCCTTTTGAGCGACTCTACACTTCTGCCAGTATTCGTATAACTTTTGGAAACACAACTGGAAGCCATTTTTCGTAACCTCCCATAAGGCCCCCTGCGATGCTGCTTTCACTTTAGATGAAGTGAAAGCAGCATCTAAAGTACAGGACACAAAACAGCATCCCTATAAATGTTTTTTCTTTGATGGGAACAGGTAAAAGTTACACAGGGCTAAGTCTGGTGAATGGGGGGGGGGGGAGCACGTTAGTGTGAGTTTTGGTGAGAACTCTTGTAACAATTGGGGTCAATGTGCTGGTACATTGTCATGCAGAAAATTCCAGATGTCACTCTGCCAGAACTGAAGCCTTTTATTATGAATGGATTCCCTCAAATATCTTCGAGAAGTATGTAGCTTGAATGATTTGTGAAAGTGTTTGGAGACAATATTTTTGAGCACATTCAGACACCAATGGAATCTTTTCTGCATTCCGTGAAGTTGAATGTCGTCTAACGTATTCATTATCTTTTATGGATTCTCGACCCTCTTTAAAATGCTGATTCCATTTGTAAACCTTGAATCTCACCATGGTAGACTCACCATACACCTTACTTAGCATTTCCAAAGTCTCCATTGGTGTTTTACCTGTTGATAGAATCTAATGTTCAACGCTGTTCAAGAAAAGCCACCTTTCTTGCATTGCAGAGCAAAGCACTTGCTTCAGAAGATAACTGTACATGTGGTTTGGTCACATGACATGAACTAAACCAATCTGACCAGGTAGGGAAGGGTTTGGAGAATCCATTTCAAGTGGTTTAACTTTAGGTACTTGCTTTCTTCATCAGCAATGGCTGCAGTCCCCGAATTTTTGGATCATACTACGTAGAGTAGATGTAATTAAACTTTTCTTATAAACAGCATTTTTGTTAAAAAAATTAATCTTTTACATTATGCATTTGCCTAATAAACTTACTATAATATATCACTTCCTTTCAACATGTATATGCAAGCCAAGATAGCATGTTTGCAATCTTTTACCAGCTAAAATATTGAGTTGTATACTACCTTTTCAAGTAAACAATTATATCAAATTGTGATTCCTGTCTGATTGGATTATTATGTGATAAGTTATCTTATCATGCAATCATAAAACCTGTGTTTTTATTTACTGGTGTGGCTATATTAGTTATACAAATTTATCTAATAGTATTTATGTATAGTGGGAACAGTGTCTATTCAAATGAAACCTCTCATCAAATACAGACAAGGCCTTTGTATTTTGATACAGAGTGTTAGTATGTTTATGTCATAATATTTATAATGTTTAACTTTTTTGGACTTACATATTAGCATCACCGCAGCCAAATTGACATCATGTCAATTTCACCATTTTTCTCCCAAATCTGGCTGATTTTTTTTTCTTCATATTATACATGTTAAAATCTTTGTTGTTTTGATATCAAGGTAAATGGTGCCAATTTTGCTGTGGTGACATTAATATGTAAGTACCCTTTTTTTTTATATAAAAGTAAATTTTCTTTTAAACTTGAAAAGACTATTTTGATTGCTTCAAATCCACTGCTAACCACATTCTGCAATAATACTCTTTCAGCTTAAAAATTGTGCAAATTTCCACGATATTTGGTACATAAGCAATACATGAAGAATTTTTGTTTGTTTGTTTGTCAAAAAACATCTATTTAGTAGTGTTTTTCATGGGGAAAGTAGTAATTTAATGAAGGAAATTATCCACACAAGAATTCATTGGCAATTCGAAAAATTCAGAACAAGATTTATAAGCATTAGAATGTAAAACTAAGATATAGAAGTGTAAAACAGTAACTATTTTATTACAGAATTGGTTTTCAAGCAGAAACCATTGCTAGGTGGATTGCAGAGAGAACAGATATTCAAGTATGTTAATGAACTTTTTGATGATGTTTTTATGGCATTTTTAATTGATAAGTTTAAAGTGTTACAATTTTCTTTTTTTAGAAACAAAATGTGATTAGCAAAACATTGTGTCATTTAATTTCTTAAATTTATTTTTAAAAATAAATAAGTGGTATTTTGTTTAAAGTAGTAGATAGGAAGAATATATGTACTTTTTTAGTTGATTAAGTTTAATCTAATATGTATGTTAATTGTTTTCATAAAACGCTATATTTTCAAAAATTTCGTACCGACTTACGGATATTGTAACATAAGTGAATTACTAATCTTTGAACACATTAATTTTAAATTAAAGTTTTATGTATTTCTGATTTTTTTAAATTTTTACTATTGATAAGAAAGGTAAATCAGCTTAGAAATAGATAAGACAGCAATTTATCATATACAATTTGGTAATGAAATGATGAAGCCCCTACTTAATGTTTCAGTCCTGTTATGAGGAATATTATTATTAAGAGTGAAAGCCATTACTTGCTCTCTCTAATTTTGAATTTGGTTGTAATCAATTGTAGTGAATGGTTCCCTTCCCCTCTACTTGTATTTAACCTTTTAAATTTTGGTAAGGTAGCTTATATAAGTGGACAATAGCTTTCTTTTTTTATCAGAGAGAGAAGATCATTGAATTTGTTTTGAGAATTGCTTCCTGTGCCTTATACAGTTTTCCATAGGAAAAATAAAGGAACTTCATTTGTGGGCTAATCCATTTCTGAAATTTATTTTTCAAAATACCATGTTAAGGAATTGAATATACATGTAGCACAGCTGTTCAAGTTTGTACTTTGTCTTTTATTTATTGTACACATATTACTTTTATATATACTTATACTCCATATTCACATATACTTGTTCTTAAAGTTTCCACACATCAATTTAAAAAAATTATTGTAGATGTTTAATTGAATTTTATTACCTGCTTATATAATTTTGTTGTTTCTTTGGTTTCTATCATCTGGATTTCATTGTGCTCTAATTGTGCAATAATAAAAGACTGTGTCCTTTCTGTTAGATTCACAGTACTTAATTTCTTATTGATTATACTACAAAATTTTAGTATGGCAACATTGGTTATGAGTTTTTCATGCCCTAATGCAGGGGTGGCCAACCCGTGGCATGCATGCCACAATGTGGCATGGTGAAGTTGTAACAGTGGCACGTGAACACTTATTGAAAAATTTGAAAATAGAATTAAAAATATAATTTTTTTACAATTTTATTAAAATGTGGTTGCTTTAGACAAAAATCCTCAAAATTTATTTTAAACACACTTAATTTATTGAATTACAACAAAAAATTATTATGTAAAGAATACTCTTTCCTTGTTGTGTGCATTGGCTTTCCAAAGGAAGTGCACTCGTGAGATTTAGGAATTTGAGGGAGCGTGTGTCTTATACATAAAATATCTGGAAGAAAACAATGAACTGCCCAGTAAGAGCTTGCTACTCAAGAATGAAAACTGACTGTGGGATTTAGCTTTTCCTATCAATATTATGCAACATTTAAATAATTTAAGCTTAAGATTACAGAGAAAATATTGTTCTTTTCCTACCCTAATTGACCATATATCTTTTCTGAACAAACTTTTGCATCTTTTGTCTCTATTTTGAAGGAAAAAAGATTAACACATTTCATAATAATGCAGTAATTATCTATTAAAGTTAATATAATGCTCCAAGCTATAATAGATTTAAAACTTTAATATTCATTTTGAAGGATTCATTCAGTGCTAGGCTGGAGAATTTTCAAGATGATAAAAAATGCTGATCTTTTCATAAATCCAATTTCTCTACAAGTCGTTAATTGTAACCTACCCAAAATCCAAATTGGTATTATTAACCTGCTGCACTATACTAAACTGAAAAGCAAAAATATAAAGAACTTATTTCAACTCAACTGATCCAAATTATATTGAATGTTGGAAATTTGAACCGACATCAATTTTCCAAATTTACACGATTTGGATGTCAGATATTGTTGTAAAGTTTTGGATCAACATATATTTGTGAACAAATGTTTTCTATTACAAACATAATAAAATCATGTTATCGCTCAAAATTAACATAATATACACTTTAAACAACCTAGTTTTGTTAACATTTTCATGAACTAATCCCAATATAGATTTGACTTGGTAAAAAAGAAGCACACTCACAAATTCGAAAGCCACATTCTGCAAGTATTGACTGTTTAATAATAAATTAGAATTAAATGTTTAAAGTTACTTATTTTTGTTGAAACCTTTTTAAAAGTTTATGAAAATTAAGTAAAAAGTTTATTAACAATAAAATCTAAGTATTTATTATATTATATTTAAACGTTCACTACTTAGACTTATATATATATATATAAAAAAATATGCTGTTGGTGCGTAAAATTCCCATAAGCCAGTAAGTAACATTTTTTCACCATTTTATATCTTTTTGTTTGTTGGAAAAGTTAGAAGGCACTCATAATGACTTAATATCAGATAGTGGCACTCTTACCAAAAAGGTTGGCCACCCCTGCCCTAATGTAATATACTTAGCTACCTGACATGTAGCAGATAATTCGATAAGCGTGTGATGGGACCACTATACTTAGTTCTCTGAAAATCTTACAATTTATGTCAGGGTTTTCCAAACAGCTTCTTGGCAGGGGCACCATGGAATTTTCTAAAAGTTGATCTTTTACTTATACTTAGTGATACTTTGACTTAGGTTGAAAACTTTTGTTCAAGAAGGGTATTGTGGGTTAAAGTTTGGAAACCACTGATTTGTGTAATGGAAGATAGTATGATATACTAAATAGACACTGGCATAGCTAGTTCTGAGTGTGCCTTGTATCAAAAATCCTTCGGGGCTCTTTTTTTAGATATGAGAGTCCTGTTAGTGGAACTATAATTACATATGTTTTGGCCATTGATATGGTGGTAGCAATGCCCCTGTGAATAGGATGATTAAATTATGCATGTGATAAATAAGAAATTTGTGTTTTGTGACTGGAGAATTTTATGCACTGATTTTTTAAGTATGGAGTCACAAAGACTAGAGAAATTTTATTTAAAACTAGAAAAACATTTATTAAAAACAGTTAAATTTCATGTTAGCACAAAATGTGGAAGGCAAAGTTGGGGAAGAGAACTGACAAAAACCATATCACTAATTTAAATAATAGTTAGTGCATGCACAAACATCAGTTGTTTCTTGTGATCTGTAAAACTTCAATAGAGATTAACTCAACAAGTACATCAATATGTCACACAGCTATTCCTTTAAATTTCAAAAATAAATTATTGTCCAGCAACATATTTATCTAAAGGTATTGCAGTTCAAAATCACTGGGATTCAGAAGTATGGAAGACCAAGACTGAGATGGGCAGACTTAGTGGAATCAGACTTTGGGATTATAAGTGAGAAAACTTGGAGAACAAAAGTAAACAAGAGGTCATTATGAAGGAATCTTTAGAGGAAGGCACTGGCCCACGAGGGGCTATCGTGCCAGATATGGTGATAAACATATCTATCTGGAGCTCTGAATTTTTTTGTTGAATGACAGATGCTCAAATTGGGTGGTACCAGCAAATATCTCGGCTTCCAAGATAAGTGTTTGATTCTGATGAAGGCCCAAGTGAACTCAGCAAAGCAGCTATGTAATGTATCAGTGAATTTACTAGAATAGAACTTTTCATTTTCTAGGGTAAATACAGTAGCACATCTATCTCTCCCATTAGCAATGTTGATAGATTTGAATAAGGCTTGCACCTCAGCAACTGTCTGATGATGCGACATGATGATCATGACATTTGATGCAGCGTATGATCTGAACCATCATTGGTAGCTTTTCTGTTGTAAAGTACACACATCAATCTGTCCTTGACCTTTGTTTCTCCATTTGTATCCCAGTAAGATTTCTAAATAAAAATATTTGTGCATTCAGACATTCCCCTGTTGATCCCCCCTCCCCTACTCTAAACTTAGTATCTGAAAGCTTTAGATCTTAACAAGATCTCAAATTTCTAGGAAGCTTACCTTATCACTGAATGTGACCTCACCATCTAAAACAAAACAAAAAGTTATTTTGCTTGTAATGCCATATTCCTTATTCTCTGACTGTTGAACTCAAACTTTTTTTAAACAATTTACACATTATGCTCCACTTGCCCATTACTCTGTGGAAAATTTTTATACTGAGGAAATGTTTTATTCCATTCCTCTGTAAAAAAAAATGTTCTGTTTCGTTGGGACACTTAAAAACCATTATCTGAAATACTATAATTGGTAATCTAAAACAAGAAAAAAAAATTGGTAATTTTTTTGTTATTATTGAAAATGAGAGTTGATTTGAAATAAAAAATATCTCAAACCATTCAAAATAACTATCCACGATAATTAAAAAAGTATTGTCCAAACAAAACAGCTTAATCAATATGCAAATGCTGCCAAGCATTGCTTGGATATTCCCATGAGGGAACTGAATTGTTTTGAAAGATTCATGCATGTAGGGCAATTTCTTGCTTTCCTTTTCAATATTTTCAACTGTGAGCAAGTGCTTTCATTTTAAGCACTCCTGTCAAAACATTTTTCTGCAGACTTTTTTGGTGTAACAACCCTATACCCTTCATAATACATCTTATTTGTATTGTATTCACCCCCAAAGTTGCTTGCTCATTTCATTTTCTGTTCTCATTAAATCTTGAAGAAGCATCTGGATCTTTTTAGGATTTCAGGTACAATATTGCTACTGGTTATTGATTAAATTCCTGATTGATTAATTTGAAAAACTTGAACTACATTTATAAAATTTGCTATAATTTTTTGCTTGAAATCTCAAACCTTATATGATCCTTAGTTTTATGTCCTAATTAAATTCTTGTAAAATAATAAACATTGCAGTTATTTCCAAGCTCAACAAACAGCATTTATAAATCTACAATCAATTACACTATCGTTTGCCTTATTACTACAAACACTCATAAATTCTGTTTGAGGATGTGTATGTTTATTTGAAACTTTTTCAGCATCTCAATTCCTATACTTTTTTTTAAAGTTATACATCAAACTTTGATCTTTATAATTTAGGGTTTTTTATGTTTAGACTATTTAGATTCCTTTTAAAAACATGTCCCTGAGTCATGGCTAGTTGTTCTTGCTCATTGACCATTGTTTTTTGGTAACATCCTCATATGTTAATTTCTCAGTTCAGTTTAAGTCAATGGTTGATGGCACTCTATCTAGAAAAGTTATTATTCAGTTTGTTAGTCATTAACTTCTAATTGTTTAGTTATTTTTTTTTTATAAATATAATCTAAAGGTTGAGCTATTTAACTTTATTTTTTATAAAAGCATCGATATTGTATTCATTACTTTCTTGTATGTAACTATCTACATGCCTTTACTTTTGCATTGATTTAATTTATAAATCTCATATACTAAGGCAAATTTAAAGTTTACTCTGAGTAACTTTCTTATCGAAATATATTTTTATTGCGAAATTTTCTTTACGTCTTTTTTAAAATATTTGTATATCAAGCATTGTTTTATAAAATTTAAATGCTTTTTTTATGCTTACTTTAAAGAATTTACTAAAAATATTAATTGTTTTATTTTGCATACAATTTTTTAAAAAATGGTTTTTATTTACAAATATGAAAAATTTTATTTTCAAAATTGATTGCTCATGATATACCCTGACTTTTTTACTTTACAGAGTTTTCAAATCAATTTAATTCTGTTGTGTGACATTGTATTATTTCATTTTTATTTCAGATTCGAGTTTTCCGACCTCCAAATTATTCAGGCACTATTGCTTTGGTTATATTATTTGCCTTAATTGCTGCCCTTTTATATATGCGAAGAAATAATCTTGATTTTATGTACAACAAAACTTCATGGGGCTTAGCAGCATTGGTATTTATAAAATATCTTATATTGCTTTGCTTAAAATATTATATTTTCAAATGTGTTATTATTAATGCTGAAATCTGATTTTTGATAATGTGTATATTATTTTGTATATTTAAAATATTGATTATATTTAAATTATTTATATATATTTTATGAACAAATAAGTAAATTCTCCCACACATACCTTTGTTTGTATTCTACATTGTATGATCTAATTCAAATTTTGCTGTAATCAATTTTCTGATTTCCTAAATAGTGCCATTTAATTATTCTTAACATTTTTATTTAAGTAAAAAATTTCTATATTGAAAGATGTCTTTATTTTAGTGCATTGTGTTTGCAATGACATCCGGACAAATGTGGAACCACATTCGTGGACCTCCATTTATGCATCGAACTACCAGAGGAAGTGTGGTAAGGGATTCATTAAACTATATAGGATATAATTGTAAAATATTTCTACTTAAGGTTTTTGTTTTAAAAATTGCTTGTTTTTCACGATTTTTGAATATTTTTAAAAATTTGTAAGGATGAATATATTTTTTTTATCAGTGATTGTAATTTTTTTATAATGTTAGTAAGGAATGTAGCTTAAGATTGTTCTTAGCTTAATAAAAGCAATTTTTATAATTTATACTTTTTTTAATTATAAAGTTTTAAAATTAAATTTTTTTTATATAATTGTAATAAAAAGGGCAGAATTAAAAAGGAAATTTGTAAGAGCCAGTTGCTATGTAAAAACATAATGAGAGAATCACACAATTGTAATATAATAAATTACAGTAGAAGTAACACAATAAGTATTCAAGAATTAAATAATTTTGCATAATTTTAATCGTTTAACTGCCTTGTCAATCAAATAAAAATGTATTATTGTCCAAAAAGGAGGGGGGGGGGACCTCAGTAACTTTTGCAGTTCTCTTTCCTGGATAAAATTGATACCGCTATTAATGTCTTCAAAAAACTGTATTATGGTATCAATAAATCATTCATCTACTTCAAAAAATAAATTTTTCCATTATTAGATCAGGTAGTTTTTTCCTTTCCGGAATTTCTAGAGGATGATCTTAATAGCTCATATTTTCATTCAAATTTTATTATTTGTTCTGCAAATATTCAGGAAAAGCTGTTATGGGGCATGTGTTTTCTTTCATGCAAATGATTTATTCTGTTTTTTTCTTTCATAACCCCTATAGGGTTATGAATAGGGTACTATCAATTTTATTATACTGTGTATTTTTTCATTTTATGATACTATATATATATATATATATACTAGCTGACCGCAAACGTTGTTTTGCCATATAAATTATTTCCAGTGAATATTTTGGTAGTCAAATAAAAAATAACTAACTCATTTTTTGTGTGTGGGGATGTAGTATATGACTGAAAGAGGAATGGAACGCTGTGAATGATGACGACCTATAAAGTAACAAAACACCAAACATTCATTTTTTGAATTCTTTGTACTTTTATTATTTTAACTAATAAATTTCAAATTACATCTCTATTACAAATTATGACAGTTAAAAAATAACATTATCAGGCCCTTAGTGCATTGGAGTGTACGATATTTTTAGTGAGTCCATCTTTAGCCAACACAAGCAAACTGGATGGTTTACCCATTCGAGAACATGCCATGTATAATGGTCCGTGTGAAAAACACGGTGTGCCAAATCTAAGCCATAAACAAACTTTGTGTGGCCTTGAGACGTATTGATTGTCATTGCGAATGCCAATGTAATTGGAAATTGAATTCAATTGGCACATCTATGAGAATAATAGGGAATCGTGGTAGTAATACATCTTATTCTCGGAACTTGTCGTTCAAAATGCAAGCTTCGACAACGTTTTCAATCAATTTTGTCATGACTAATCACATGCTATTGCACAACCATGGTGGGTTCAAATTACGAAGCAAAATAACCAGAGATCCAACCTTAAGTTGTAAATGGTGCTGTGGCATGCCTGGAAAATCCAATGAGCTCAAAAACTCTGCTGGATAATTTGCATCTTCGTTGGTATCGCAAACTGCATTGATAGATTTGTATGACTTCAAGTTCCCAGGCAACAACTGTTTCCTATTGAATATACACACAAAATTTCAAAAGAATAGGTCTAGCCGTTTCATTTATCTCGTGTCACTTATTTGAAATAATGGTAACAAAGTAAAAAAGATTAAATTTTTCGCAAATATTTTAGTTATTTTTGTTTTATAAACCGATGCAATATATGAGTTTTTGAATTAAAGATTTGTCCAAAAAATGGGGGGGGGGATTTCACTCGCCAAATTTGGTGATGTTTGATTTGCTATAGACACCCGCTTTGCTATTGTAACCCATGAGCAGCGTGATTTGGACGGTGGAACAGAGAAAAGTCACACATCTGGCGCGAAACCGATTTTCGACGCCAAGCGAAATAAACCGCGAGATAAGCAACAAACAGGGGTAAAACAATTACGGGTTTAAGGTTTTTAATTAATATCTTTTCAACTAATTGCAATATCGGAATGAAAAATAGTTTACGTCCTATTCTCAGACCTACTGAATATACGCACAAAATTTCATAAGAATCGGTCTAGTCGTTTCGGAGGAGTTTGGTTACAAACACTGTGACAGGAGAATTTTATATATTAGATATGTATAGTAATTAAAGGAGCTGTGTAATAGTTTATATGTACATCTTAAATTTGGTAAAAACTTCAAATTGTTTATATCCTGAACTATTGATGGGAATTGCATAAAATATTGGATTTAGTAGTTTTTTAACCTAAAAAATCTCAATACAGTAAACCCTTATTAGTTCATTTAAATCTGATGTCACTTACTCTGGATAGCTATTTAAATAAATGTTCTAATAACTCAAAACTATCTTGTACTAAGTAGTTTTTCTTTTGATGTAATACGTATTATTCAAGTAATATATTGATTTAAGTTCTTGTACTATTATTTACCATTTTTTGCTGTCTTTTTTTTTTCAAAATATGTTCTTTTTACTGTACAAAGTGTTTAGTTTTATGTTTTGGCTAATTTTGAAGATTATTTTGTTTTATCTGCTCTTTCATTAATTCAGATGGCCTAGAGTCCTAATTATTCTATATTATTCAGGTTCTACTGTGTATAAAAATTTGGTATAGCACCTTACTTTTTCTTAGCCATATTTAATGATTAATATTTTTAATAGTATTTAATTTTAGAATCTTTCATTGATGTTTTTAGAACTAGAAACAAAACTCTGTTTTCTTGTATTAAAAGGTTAGAAATATATTGTTTAGAATTTTTTTGTTCAATTTTTGAGGCATCCAATCAGCATTAGGAGATGCATTTTTTTTTTTTAACTCAGAATTTTATACACAGAATTAATTATATGAATGTGAAATACAGTCTAATTATATATAAGATGCAAAATCCTTTAGGAAAAAGAAATTATAATAGAAAAATTAGAAATTCATTAACAGTGATATCGAGGTCAATGAATTAACCCTCAAGCATAACAGTTTAACTTTTTATATCATTAATGGTAACACCAATTTATCTAGCTGTGACAAGAAGTTCAAAAGTTATTAAAGGTACTTACAATTGTATCACGGATATCATTTACAAAAATTTCCAGTACTATATCTGAATATTTTTAGAAATCTCTAAGAAATTTTTTAAATTTTCTAATTGTTACTTTTGTATTTTAATCTTTTGATTCCAAATTCCTTTTTTGAAAGTTTTGATTAAATGTTTAAATATCATAAATATATATATGAAATAATTCCAACTGAATTGTTTGACTATTTTGAGTTTTGTGAAGCATTTTATTAAAAAATCTATTTTTTAAGTAAGCACAGGGGAAAAAATAAAATCCCGTTGTTGCTGTTCTTAAACAAGTTTTTTCCTTCTGTAGTTATTTACTTTTCTTTAATATTTTTTCCAGTTCTTTTAATTAATGTTTATTCTCATTTTTAATTTTATAAATATTTTTGAATTTATTAATAGTTTTTTTTCCTCTTTTAGGGATACATACATGGAAGTAGTGGTGGCCAATTTATTGTTGAAACATATATTGTGATAGTACTGAGTATCCTTATGCATTATAAAAATATTTTTAATGTAAACTTTATCATTCCTACTTCTATCATATATTTTGCTTAATAAAATAATTTTAAAAAAAATATCCTTAATAACCTTTTAAGATATTGCTATTGTGATTGGTATGATATTATTACATGAAGCAGCAGCATCGAAAGGGGATTCAAAAAAGAGAAAAAGTAAGAAATATTTTTATTACCTTTATAGTTATTTTTAAAAATAAAATAAAAACTTATCAGTCTCATAAATTTAGGGATTCTGTTTCCAATTATTTGAAAATCTCTTGTTTATTAATAGCATTCAGATAAGATAATGCTAATTAATTTATGCTCAAAAACAATCAGCAATGTATATTAAAGTACATAATTTTTAACTACATTGAAACACGTTTAATGCAAAAACGCTTAAGACGAAATATTGGTTTAACACAAAATAATTCAACAGTCCCGACAAACTACTATGTATTTTCTTGTATTTTTTCTCCTCTTAACATGAAAGGAAAATTGCTCAACAGGAAAAGATTTTCCTTCTGGGAATTAAGAAAATATGGAAAACACCTGTCATTAATACCTGGATTTAAGAGGGGTGTGTGAAATGAAAGAAATGTGGTTTCACATGTTTTGTGGAAAGGAGGCTAACTTGACTCTGAAATACCCTTGAAATAACCTATGACACAAGCCAATTTTATTTATCTAAGCTACTTTCACCCTCTATCTCTACATATGCCACACAAAAACATCTCATCTCTAATCATTTGGGGGGGGGGATTCCGTGGCAAGTACATCACAGTGTGCGTAAAAATCTGTGAGTTTGGTTCACATCCCCCCCCCCTCCAATTTTAGAAAAATATATTTACAAGCACAATGGCAAAGAGCTCAGGGGGAAAGCAAACTGCTATTTCACTTAAAATGAAGATGGTGCTTTTTAAGGCTGTTGAACAAAAACAGAAGATGAAAATAGAAATCTGTAAAGATTTTGGTATTGCTAATCTACTTTATCAATAATAATTTTAAAAAATGAGAGCAAATTACATAAGTGTTTGAAAAGCTTTTATTAAATGCATGCATATACACATATCAGTGTAAATAAAATGTACTCTGATAAGCAATTTTCACTGTATATGGGTTCTATTTCTAGCCATTTTTTTTATAATAGATCAATATTATGTGATATTTTTTTAATGTTACATTAAATTGATAATTATTGTATGAGGAAGTTTGCTCAGCTGTGCCAAACAATTCCAGTTAATAAATTGCTGTGCCACATATAAAAATATTCTTTCATATTTAAGTGTTAAAGGATATATTTAATAGTTCTGGAGTATTCTCTTTTTTTTATTTATGAATGTTGAAAATTTTTGCGCATGTGTTAAAATAGTTTTATTTTTATATTTGCAACATTTTTTTTAAACTGGGAACATTCCAACTGCAGTTTTAATCTTTGAATGTTTAACAAAATTATTCATTTTTCCTTCTAAAGAAGGGGGGAGGGAGGGATCTGGATTGAAAAGTCAATAATCACTTAAAAAATATTATTCTGTGAAAAATTTATAAAACTAAAGTCACATTAGTAAAATTTTATTTAATTTTCAAATTTTTATAAATGAAAGCTTATCACTATTTAGTAGTGTTTTTCATCAAATCCTTAAATAAGTAAACAAGTTATTTAAGTTGGATATAATATGCTGTAAGAAATACGTTCTAAATATTTTAAATGAAACAAAAAACTTGTTTGTAAATAATATATACATAAAGTTGTATATTTCTTATAACATTTTGCTCATCACTTTATGATACGTATAACAGTAAAGTTTGAAGTCAGTTTTGACAAGGCTCAAAAGTGTTGAAAATATAATAATTTCCTGTTATTTCCTTTATTAAAGGTATGGGCGATATGAAAACTCTGTTTGATATTTATTGTATATGTTAATTTATAATTAATATAATTTTATTGTATATGTATTTTTTCTTTTAGTCATGGCCATTATTGGATTGGCTGTTGTTGCAATATTTTTCAGTCTTCTTTTATCAGTATTCAGAATGAAAGCACAAGGATATCCTTATAGGTAAATATGTAATTTATAAAAATGTAATTTTTTTGTAGTGATTTTTTTTGTTGCAATGATCCCTTTTCAAAAGGGCGTACTTTGTTTCTGCTACAGTACACATGTAAAATAAAATTAATTATATCTTTGTTGTATTATGTAGTGAAATGCACATTCTGAATTATTGTTTCAATTTTGGTATACTTAGCATAGGAAAGATGAAAAAATTATGCACTTATATTGGTAAAACAAGTATTACATGATAAAGGGTACAAGTATAATGAAATTTTATAGAATAAGAAAAAGAAGAAAGAATTATCAAAAAAATATTGAATAGTAAAATCAATTTTAGAACATTTCCTTTTAAAAAGATTTTGAATTTTATAAAATTACTCTATAAGTATATATCACAAATGGTCTTGGATCTTAATGCACAAAAATATCACTAAAATGAAAGATGTAGGTTTTTTTTAAAATTTATTTTGTAATGTTTCACATTTTCATACATTACTCTGAAAAAGTAAGTTAAGCATTTTAAAATTGTAAACAAATCAAAGAAATGTTGAAAATAGCTTTAGATACATAACTTTTTTAATTATAAATCATAAGATGGAATATTTTATAACTATTTATTATATACTGTACAGCAAATGAAAGAAATGTGTATATCTGATAAAAAAAATATCTACAATATTTATTTAGAAAATTTTCTCAATTGGTTTCATCAAATTTCTTATAAAACTTATTTACAGAATTTGAAAAACTGACAAAAATGTAATAGGAATAAGTAAAACAAATGAAGTAGTTGGTTGACTATATTTAAAAGATCAAATATGTGTAAATATATGAAAAGCATATTTCAATTAATAATTCAATTATAAATTGAAGTAAGACATTTGCTAAGAAATCCACCTTGCAGACTAAGTCCCTGAAATTAAGCTTGATTATCATCAAAATATATTAAACTCTTTTTGAACTTCTCCAGATTTCTTCCTTGCAATCAATTAACAATACTATTTAAACAAAATTGAATGTTATGACCTATGTTTTATTAATTAGGTTTATGAATTAGGTTTTATGTTATGAATAATTCTGTTTTAATATCCCCTCCCTTTCAAATACATTTTTAGTTTTGTTCTGTGGATTTTGCAATATTTTTGTCTTGCAAAATCTTTTAAATGTCTGTAATACTTAAATATTAAATAATTTGTGATCATTCAAATTAGTTTCACAGTATACGTAACTTATTTAGTATATTTATATTAATTATATTTGTTTTGGAGGGGGAAAACTTTACTGAAAATAAGTTTGTTTTCAAGGAGAGATAAATTTTCAAATCTTTATTTTTTTACCTTATTCCCAAAGATTAAACTTAAAAATTTGCTTAAACATCTCATTATTAAATTTAATAGAAAAGAGAATTTATGGCTTAAATATAAAAATTATAAATAGCTAACTTTTTTTAAAAGTTACAAAATGGGATCTGAATGATTGATTGGGAGTTCGTAATATGTGATGTTTTAATTAAGTTGCATATTCAAATCTTTATCTTTTTGGTTGCAAACTCATAGGCAGCATTGTTAAGTCATGAGTTTCCTAGTGCCCCTGAAGATCTGCCTTGTAGAGGGGTTGATGCAAGGGCTCATTGTAGGAGCCCTGAGTCCACATTGGCATGGTGTATAAGTTTGGAGTGGAGTGCCAACTCAGGTTTCATCCTCATTACCAAGTTTCAAAATTACAAGGTCCATTGTCAATAGCCTTTCTGCAGCTTTGAAATGGGATGTTAAAAAAAAAATCAAATAAAGTGAATCTTATTTTGTTGAAGATCTATCATGTAACAGAACTTACGGCCATAAAACCTACCAAGACTCAAAATAGTCATGTCTGTGTTGAAGTTAGAAGAGTGGTATGTCTGCTTTTGTGGTATTCTCATTTCTTGCCCGTGGTACAAAATTGCATTTTCCATTTCCAATAGCCCTTGCTCTCCTACGGAGTACAACATTATTAAATGATCATTCAAGCTTTGGACTTTGAGTTTGCAATTTTAATTTTGGCTTATTTTTCTGAGGAAAATAAATTCTTTCTCTATACATATATATATTCAACCTTTTTATGATAATTTTTTAACACTAAATGATTGCCTTCCCCCCTTTTCTTTTAAGTAAAGGGGGGAAAAAACTAGTTGATTACATGAATTTATTTTACAATGATTACATTTTAATTCATTACCAAAGCTGTTTTTACTTGTAATTTGCTAACTAAATGTATTTTTTATACTTTAAATGAACTTGCATATTGCATGGTGTATGTTTATAAAAACTGTTTTTCGCTCATATTGTATTAAAGAATTAAGTTGGATACTTTCTATCGTATTGATTAATATTTTAGATATGTAATGTTCATATTCATTGATATTGTTTTAATAAATTTAATTATTACCATATTTTCTTCGGATCTAAGTGGTACCTCAAATTCTCAACATGTTTTTGTGAAAAAATAAGAAGATAGTGTAAAAAGGTTTATTGCTGTCTGATATTTCTGAAATTAAAAAAAATTAAAATAAGAGCTAATGAGAGAAGCGAATAAATAATTTATTTTACCAATATTAAAAACTTTTAAATACATACATGAACCTGTTATTGCTGTAACTATTTGTATCATGTTCAATTTCCCTCATCCAATAAATTTATCTGCCTTCGATTCGTAAGCAGCACCTGATTTCCAATTGCATTAGCAATCGAAAAAAGTGTGGCTTAGATTTGAATAAATGCAGTAGATTGCTTGAATTTGTATAACTATTCTTTAATAATAAAGCTCGTATAATGTGTGCTAATTTTTCTTTTTCTTTTTTTCAGTTTCCTATTCAAGTAATGAAGTTTTATCTAAAAAAATAATTAGAAGATGGTTTTTTTAAATCATATAAAGTGCAAAAGAAGAGAGAGAGTGATAAACTGAAGCACATTCTTTTCATTAAAATAGTTTATTATAATATTATTGAATCTTGTGTATTTTATGTTATTTATTTTCAAATAAAATTGAATTATAAAACTGATTTCATGAATCAAACTTAAATCATTAATATTTAATTAGTAGATAAGAGATTAAAAACATATAAATGTGTTTATTTCTCTTAATATATATGTAAAAAACGAGATATTTAGCTTATGGTTAATAATTTAATAATAGTCATAAATTTATAAAATGAGAACTAGTTTATATGCTTTAAAATATATATACTATTATGATTGCATTTTTATAGTACTATTGTTATATATATATATTTCTGTGATGTAAAATATGTAGTGTAACATTTTTTTACAAAAAGGAACAAAACTTATATTTTTTAATTTGTTTCTTAAATTTTGTATTATTAAGTAAGTAAAAAGTATTTTATAGTTATCACAGCATTTTATTGAACAAATGTAAAACATAATAAAATATTTCAATCCCAATAGCAAGTTTTTTTATCTTTCACAGTATTTGGCTTTTTATAAGATCATTGTTTCTCGTGTAAAATATTTAGTTATTACTCTGTAACAAAATAAATTATCAAATTGTTTGATAATAAATTAGGGGAAATTAAAAAGTTCCTTCCAGGTTTCAAGAAAGTACATACATAAAGAATTTTAAATTAAGCTTATTCACCAAAAAATTTCAAAGACATAGTGCAATTTTTTTTCAGTTGATTCTATACTATATGCTTCATTAATATGCAGTATCACAAAAAGTATTGAATGTTACAAAGTATTTTATCTTCTGTAAGAAAGCTTTTAAACCAGGTGTATGCAACCTATGACAGCATGCCAGGTTTGGCAGGTACTACAATTCTCAGTGGCACTGGGCACCACACTACAAATTTGTCAATTTTTGAGTGGATAGATGCAGATAATTTTGAAATGGAACTTATTGAACTAACATGTTCACAGGATAATGGAAAGCAAAATTTGCAGATCTGAAAGATAACTAACAATAAATTTATAGCTATTTTAAGTTGTTGGAAGTCATTGCTGGAGAATTGCAATAGTTTGAAGAAAATTTCATGTACTCTGCTTTCCACTTTGTTCTATACAGTAGACTAGTAGGGGGTAGATCAGTATAGACCAGTGGTCTTCAAACTGTGTTCCATGGAACCCTGGGGTTCCACAAAGCATACCTACATACCCAGTGGCTCTGTGTCAAAGTAAAAATTTGAAAAGAAAGCTATCAGTGTATATGTAAAATAGATTCATATTCTCTATGGAGTTTGTATGATTACTAGTATCTTCAGCTGTTTTTCTGAACACGGGTCCCACACGGAAACTTAACAAATAAATTTGGCACTAGACAATTTTTCGCTTTAGTAATTTCCAGCAACTTCTGTTACAATATAATAAATGTTAGAAAATTGGTTTTCTTTATACTTCGATTGTGAATATTCTGTTTTTATGATCCTGGGTTCCACAAAATAACTTTATGATTTAAAGTGCAGTGTTTTGCAAAACTAAGTGTTATGGAAGAGAAAGAGATGAATTTAGATGACAGTGTTAAAAAATATGGAATAATGCACATAAAAAGGCATATAAGAGTACATTTAAAAAAAACACCTAACAGCTGTAAAACAATATTTCCTAGAAGAGAAAACCGAGCATAAATGGATAAATCGGAAGGTTTGCCAATGAAGAAAAAGGAAAAACTATTTACATATCACACACATTTGACTCTAAAATCTAAATTTAAGCCAACAAATTTGCAGAATCAGTAGAAGTCTCCCTCAGTTATAAACATTTTAATGTCATTCTGAATAATGTTTAAATGAAAACTATTTCTCCCAATGTATGTGGCAACAAACTATAGAAGCAAATTAATGCAGAATATGAAATGCGATTGCAGATAGATTTGCAAACACACAACCCAAGTTACTAAATTTAAGGCAAGGATAGGTACCTGGAGCACGGATTATTGCTATAAATGAATAAATTGATGTTTTGCTGAAAACTTTTAGTAAAAAGTGCAGAATTTCTGAGTGTTTTATTCAATTATATGAGTTTTTACAACATGTTGATCTCTTAAATATTATTTTAAGATGTATTAGTCTAAGGTTTGGATGGGGTTCCTTGGAAACCCCTTATAGTTTTTAAGTTCCGCAATTCAACAAGGTTTGAATTCCACTGCTGTAGACTAATAGATTTTTAATTTTAACTATAGTTTACCCTTTGTCGCTTTTGTCCACATATTTTTAGAATGCAAACCCCCTTCCTCCACAAGAGAGGTCTGTGTGTGTACAAGTCTTTTCTCATACGAAATATGTTTTAAGTTTGCAAAGAAGTTATTTAACCAACTGAATATGTCAAATTAAAGGTCACACCACACAAATTGTACCCCTGATATATCGATATGAAGTACAGTAGTGGGGAGACAAGATTCACATTTAAATACTTTTCATTTTTTCTATAGTGAAGGAATACTTATATTTTAAATGGTTTATTTTTATTTTAACCTCTTAAGTTCCTCCAGCGTTTATATCTGTCTTGCTCAACTGGTGTGTTGAATGCCACCAGCTTATATATCCGTCATTCCAAAGTACGATTCTTATTTTAGCGCTGTTATATCCCACTTACTAATTACAATGTATGTGTAGGTGACACCTGGAGCATATATTAATATTATGTATGAGTAAATTAACATATGTAACAAAATTTTAAAAACTTATACATTTTTAAATTTGTCTACATAAATTAGGTAGTAGTAGTCTTAGGTAGTATTTGTCTACATTAATTAGTAGGTACAAGACGATCAGGTAAATAATTCTTTAGTAATTACTTTTTACCTTTCTTTTACTGAATTGCATGTTGAGACAATTGTTCCTGAACTATTTTACCTTGCAATAAACAATTTAATACTACAAGTAGAAGTTCAGTCTCCTGGTTTTTCTTATGTCATTATATATTTCTTTGGTGGAAGACCCCACACCACACTTTCTATCTGAGATATGGAAAGAAGTATATTCAACTTTTTCAACAACATGGAATCTCTCAAACAATTTAAGAATGAACTTAATATGTTTACATGGTGCATGATTATCTGAGCATTCACATATATACCAAGCCGAACATGATAATTTTACACACCTGTAATGGCATTGATCACACATACACATAACCTCTTTCTGAAATGCTACCATAATCTTTAACAACATAAAATACATCTCCATTAGTCTGCGATTTTACAAACCAAGAATTTGTTGCCTGGTCATAAATATCTGTCAGGAATCTTCAATTCATTTTGAAATGGAAATAGGTTGTGAGAATATAAAATGGGGAGAGTACCATTTAAAATTCTATAATGCGCTAAACATGTGTCATGCTGTATTTTCAACAAACTATCTGCTTGACAGTTAAATTTTAATTTTAAAATAATTGGACATTCATGTATTGTGAATAGATTAACAATATATATTTTTATCAGTATTGGCATGCAGAAGTAGATGATGTGACTTATACTATTAGTAGGCTGAATTACAATAATTATCATCAAAATATTTATTAAAAGCAGGCTTTTTATCAGTCAATGCAATTTTAAAATTTTCCATTATTTGTTTACATCTGATTGAACTTATTCCTTCCAAATGAACTACTAGAGAAATTTCCGTTTACATTTCAAAATTGGAAAACAAGATCATTTAATCATTTCTTCCAAGTGCATTGAAGGCGTAATGCAATTAATTTTTAACTGGGCACCCTCTCTCAGAATGTTGAAACACAATACATATTTCCTGTATTTAATTTATTAGTAATAACATGAGCAACAGAGTAAAGCATTCCTTATTAGTCAAGTACAATTAAACTTCTATTAACCGAATACATATTTTAATACTGAAGATTTTTCAATACCCACTTCAAGATTAGCTTTAATGAACTCTATACAAGTTTTATAAACCAGTTGAAATGCTTGATTATGCTTTGAAAAATATATTGTACTGATCCCTTAATAGTCTTTAATAAAGAGTGATTCTACCAAGATATTCCATTAATAATTGGAATACAGAATCTTTTTGATATTTCTATACAACTAGTTTTTCTTTTATATGTCTAGGAAGCTTCACATGTTAGCAAATGTGTTAAATATCTAAATCTACAATTTCACTCATGATATGGAAAAGGTTAAGGGAAAGTTAAATCTCAACATATTGTGTAGATCTTTACATGTGATTCGTATAAAATTTTTTGCAATAGATAATACATTCCAATAATGATTTTTTTCTTACTTTAATTAAATAAATGTATTTTCTTATTAAGAATAGTGTTATTACCTTTGGTTGGATCCTAGCAGGGCACCCTTCTTTTACAAGAACACCTCCAGAAAATTTATATTTTCTATTATTATTCTCACAATCATTTAAAAATTTAGCCAAACAATTTACCTCATATATTTACGCTAATTTTTCATAACAATCAATAGAACTTTCGATTTAACGACAAGAAAAAGTTTTACACTCACGAGATCCGCCAAGGGGGCAATCACCCAGCAGGAACTAAAAAAATAATGAATCTACTACAATGGTAAATACCTGGAATTATTAAACGTATTATTAAAACATTATAAATAATCAAAGCATAAAATTTTTACATTCACGTGATCGGAGAATCGAGCTTTTACACGGCAGAAGCTAGAAAGTCGATGAACGGAAAATGTTAATTACATCAAATCAAAGCACAAAATAAAATAAAATATAAAAAGAGTAAAATAATAATAATTCAAAATTATGAATCAAAGTTTTTAGTTGTTCACATAAGTTAGAAATTCCATAAATCAGCAAATATGTTAAAATGATGGAAAACTTAACAGGAAATTGATACAATATAAAAACTGCAAAAAAATGTAACAATCAAACATTATAATTCAAAGTTATAAAATACCTAACCAATAAATCTCCCCGCTAGAATTTCATATACGAACCTTTCAGCACGAGCGCTATAGCAAGAATGATTTTAGTAGGTTCAATTAAGCCAACGATGAACTTGGCGATTTTCAAAAAGAGGCCAAAAATATCAAAGTAACCCATCCTTGTTTGTAGATTATAGGAATAGGTGCTGCCAACGAAATTGCGCATTACACGTCTGGTCTTGTTTGTTCCTTTTATCTGTCACTATCGTTAAGCAGTTCAGATGTATAGAACTGAACTGAACTTTTTTCTAAAAAAACAACGCCGTGATTGCATGACGTTAAATAGAGAGAACTTTTTGAGTTACTCACGACTTGGGTGTTCCTTTTCGGCACGGTCAAAGGAAAAGAGGTTGCTTGTCATTGGTAGATGTGCAATGACGTCATTATTCTGGTTGCCTGGTTTGGCGTTACAGCATTTTTCTATGCCTAGTGGTTCATTGAAATAAGAGATTTTCCTCCATTTGGGAGATTGTTTTTCAGGCAGTTTTTTCTTCCATGTCTTGAGTATAATAGTGAAATTCCCTTACGTATCTAATTTTCACTGTAAAAATAAAAATCTGTTTTTTTTTTCATTCACCTAAATCAAAATTTTTAGTGAATTTAATTTTGCAGAAGAAATATATATTTGAGCTTAGTAAATGAGAAACTTAATTACAAATAAAAAAAGATTGTTATATAATTTTTTAATAAGCCATTTACTGTGATTAATAACACTTTGAAAATGAATTACGTATTTCGACTTTTATCCTTATGTAAGATATAAAAAGGTTAATTACAAGCAGAGAAAATTGATGTTTTTTATAATATATATTGGTATATTAAAGCACATTTTTGTAAATGAAAGTACTTTAATTAAATCTGTTCATGTAAGCGTTATTTTAAAATGTGAAAATATTATCTTTATTTCTGTTATGTAATCAGGTGATTTTTTTTATGTGTGAAAGACATATTTATTGACATTTTAAACTGATTTGTCCAATAATCTATTTCCTTTTTATTTTTAGAATTAAATTTACTACAAAATTTTTAGCTATTATAAATTAAACTATAAATAAAGCCTATGCTTAAATTTTTATTTCTATCTTTAGTAAAATACTATGAATAAAGTGATTCCTGGCAGTTGCATAAAAATCATATACTGATACTTTTTTTCATACATTTTTAATGCGTTCTTCTGTAGCATATGGTAAATGATTATTGTTTGATTTATAAATGTGTGTGTGTGGAGTAGTTCTATTTTGTTTAATGGAAGAAAAATAAAAACATGGAAGAGGGAGAGAGAGAGTTACAGATTTTTATTCCTTTTTTATATTTGAATAATCAGACAACCTGATCATACTTCTTATCAGAAATTCCATTATAAGAGGAGTACAGAATGATGGGATGCAAACCCCACTTAAAGACGAATAAATTTTTAATTTTAGCATGAAGATTAAGTCTTGGTGTTTTCGTCTATGTTTTTTTTAAAAATATAATCCCCGTCATAAAAATAATCTGTGTACACTACTTCCCATTATTATATATATATATATAACTCTACTTTTCGTTCTCATAAAAGTGAACATTTCAAATCAATAAATACTATAGTGTTGTATTCAAATCATGGAATTCCTGATAAAGCCATGCAAAAAAAAAAAAAAGGTGCAATCTTGATCTACTTGATAGAATGTGTAATATGTTTATTAACACATAGTGGTAAGATTGGCCGAAGTTATAAGAAATTAAATATATATATATTTATATTTATGTTTTTCTTCTATTTGTAAATTGAAATGAGGATGCTGTTATTTTTTTTCTTACCAAAGAGGGACTAAGATAACCCAACAAAAGTTTAAGGCTTCAGAACAAGATTCCCCTATAACGTTATTAAATCTTATTAATCTTACTCAATCGATACATAGGTTGCATTTTTAATAATTGATTGAAAGGTTATATTTATCACATTTAGAAGCAACGCAAAGACTTAATTTTTAACCACAGGTTGATGACAAGAACGACACCTGAGATAACACTTCTCTCTAATAGCTTTCACACCAAATTCAAACTAACCATTTGAACTATCATTAACCCATTAAGGATCCAAGTTTAAATTATTTTTCTTCAAGATATGAAAATAAAATTAATATACAATCAACAATTAAAAGTACGAAAAAAAATTAAAATTTTACTTTAACTAAAAAATAACCAAAAAAAAATGTTTTAAAAATTAAAAATTTAATTTTCCGTTTTCGCAAAGACGGTCTCCTAAATGGGTTGTTAGCACAAAGCTTTTAAACTTTCCCAAAGAAATATAAAACGCTGGAAAGCATTGTAAATTTCGACACTCTTAATGTAAACATCCGAAGAGAACCCTCGGCTCGTAAGGCCTTTTCGGCTTGTCATTTTGCTCATAAACACTGTATCCCTCCCCCCCCCCATCCCACAGGAAACGAGGGGGGAAGGGGAGAGAATGTTCTTTACTCAGACTTCGCGGAATCTTGGATAATGGTAAAGAGATGGTATCTGTTTTTTTCTTGAAGACGGAGAGGCAGAACCATATGTCTAAGGCAGGGGTGACCAACCTTTTTGGGAAGAGTGCCACTATATGATTAATAATTATGTGGGCCACTTGTAACTTTTCCAACAAACAAAACAACAGGAAAAGGTGAAAAAATGTTACTTGTAGGCTTATTATGGAATTTTTACGCAAATAGTGCATTTTTATGTAAATCTAAGAGTGGAATTCAAAGATAATATAATAAATAATTACTAAGCAGTCAGTACTTTTTTAACGTGGCTTTTGAATTTGTAGTCTTTTTTTTTTAACCAACTCATTAATATTAAGATTAGTATTCGGAGATGCTAACAAAATTATGTTGTTTTTTAGGTGTATATCAGTAAATTTTGAGTTATATTTTGATTTTATTATATTCATAACAAAAAACATTTGTTCAAAACATATTGATCCAAACCTACAACAATATCTGACAGCCAAATCGAGTAAATTTGGAAATTGCTTGCTCGTACAACTTTTCAAAATTCAACATAATTCGGATTCTTTGCAGTTCAAATAAGTTCCTTATATTTTTGCTTTTTTATGTAGTATGGAGCTGTAGATCAATATTTCCGATTTGGGTTTCAGGTGGGTAACAATAAACGTTTTGCCGAGAAATTATGGAAAAAAATGTATAAAAATATCAACATTTTTTATGTTTTTTTTTTTTTTTACTACTGTCTTGAAAGTCATTAAACCTAGCACTGAATGAATATTGCAAAATGGATATTAAACTTTTAAAACTATCGTAACTCGAGGCGTTATTAACTTTAATTGATAGTTCGTGCATTAAAGTGAAATTGTTAATCTTTATCTCCAAAATCGAGAAGAAAAGAAGATACATGATCAATTAGGGTAGGAAAGAGTATACTCTTTTCATTGTAGTCATAAATTTAAATCATTTAAATGCCTCATTGTATTGGCAAGCAAAGCTAAATCTCAAACTCAATCTGCATTCTTGAGTATCAAACACTCACTGGGTAGTTCTTATTGTTTTCTTCCAGATATTTTAAAACATGCTCCATCAAATTCCAAAATCTCACGAATGCACTTCCTTTGAAAAGCCTGCTCGCACAAGAATGAAGGAGTATTTTCTACTTTATAATTTTCTACTGTTATTAAATCAAGTGTATTTAAAGTAAATTTTGATGTCTTTTTTTTTGTCTGGGATAACCGCATTTCAATAAAACTGTAGTTGTTGACGATGATGAATGCCCAGAGGAACCGAGCTCACCCGAAGAGGGTTTTAGAGCTACAACCGATCCCTCGGGAAACAACCACCCTAAGTCCAATTTTTATTGTAAAAAAAAAAATCAAAGTTTACATTTTAAACAATTCCAACTTTTTTACAAATACAAAAGAAATAATAAAATTATGCAAAACAAATGCACCATAGAGAAAAAAAAAAAAAAAAAACAGGAAGCATAAATAATTACATTAAAAAAAAGTTTCTTTGGAATCAAATTTTCAGTTGATGACGCCACTTCCTGTTGATATTTTCCCGCCATTTGGTTCAGTTTTCAGAAAAAGAAAATGATTCATCGAAGGAGGATTACTTTTTTTGCCAGATCTCCTACCCCCCATTTTTTTTTTTTTTAAGAAGCATAAAAAAAAAGATAGCAGCAGTGAAAAATGATTAAATAAATAAAGAGAGAGACAGAAAAAAGGGGGGGGGGATAGATTATTGGATTTTATTGGAGATATCATTTTTTGCTAAATAAATAAATAAAATAATAAAATAAAAAAACAGGAAATTAACCTGAAAGTATACAAAAATTGTTAGCCAAGAGTTAAACCAGGAAGCTGCAAAATATTGTGAAATATAAATGGGTTTAGAGATTAAGAATAAAAAATAAGAGTGTGAGGAAAAAAAACAAGATATCAATCATTGGCATGGCCAAGTAATTTTAGCGCGTTTTTCACATGTTGTATTTTACAATAATGCAACTAATGAACTTTTTACTAACAGAAAGTAGTGTACTATACTTTAAAAAAAAATTTAAAAATTTAAAAATTATTAAATTTAAATAAGATTTGGCTCTTCTAGGGCACAAATGCGACCAAATGCCGAAAACCCGAGGTCAATTAGTTGCTTATTGGCTGAGAAAAAGGTACAACAAAATACGGAACGAAGACGCATTGCGTCCTAATAGCGCTTTTTTTACACTACGTGAAAAACGCGCTAAAAAGGCAGGAAACGTTTGTGGAAGAGGAGGGGGGGGGGGACCGCTTGTATGTGACCACTAAAGAATACCGACCAAACCCACCTAAGGAATATAAAAAACTATAGTAATAATATTAATTATCTTTTGAATTTTAAATTTTTCATAAGTCTTCGCGTGCTACTATTACAGCACAGTCGTGCCACGGGCTGGCCACCCCCGATCTAAGGTTTTATTGACAATTAAGGGGCATGAAAGTTTATGAAACTAAGTTTGACTTGTACATTATACGTTGCTTATGATTTTTTTTCTTTGTGGATTATCTTTTTTGCATATTTTCTAAAAACAGTAAAACTTTCTCTCTGTTAATCAAATCATAAAATTCATTAAATTCTTTAAAATTGGTTCTTTGTTTTAAGACGTCTTAAAAATAAAAGTTGCTTTATGATACACAAAAGTATAGTTATTCTTTGGAAATAAAAATCAATGTATGACTATTATTTACGCAACGGATTTTGAAAGAAAAGATGTCTTTCACGATAGTATGTGTAGTTATAACAATTTTTTCATTGAGAAAACAAATCGCATATATATAAAAAAAGGTTAAGGAGTGAATTATTTGTAAAAAAGAAGTAACTGATAAATTATCTATCTCTCTAAACATGTATTCCCACTAAATTACTTTCAATTTATTTTGCTATAAAATGAAGCCACCTGTAAATAAACCTTTCCAAAATCTGATAATATATTTATAAATCAGCCACAAAAACAATTTTAAGCAACTTACAATATGGTATTAAATAACTAAAATTAGAATAATACTACATTTTTTATCCTGATACGTAAAATTGCGTTACGAATAATGAATCATAATTGAAATATTAAATTTTCAATTATAGTTTCCTTAAGAAAAATCAAAAAAGTACCGTTCATTTTCATTGTTAAAATTTAATTTCAAAGAAATTTTGCCTAAATTATCCGAACTTAAAAAACATTTACTGATACTTTTCTGTCCATGAAGCTTTGATGCTTTTCTCTTTAAGAACTGAGGAATTTTTTGTTGCTCTTTGAATATTAAAAAAAAAATTTTAACTGTTAAAAAAAAAAAAATCCTGGTTTTTTTTTTTTTTTTTTTTTTTTTGTTAATATTTTAATAATTAGTCGATCTTTGTGATCATACTTTAAAAATCCCTAACTCCATGACCACATATTAAAAGAAGAAAAAAATTCTACTCTATTTCTCATTATAATTAACATTACCAATCAATGACTACTATTTATAGTAGTCATTGATTGACTACTATATGGTATGACTACTATTGGTGTCACATTTAGATTCCAAATTGCTGATAAATTCATGACCGGCGAAATCTTACCAGCTCGATCGAAATTGTGATACGTTTATGTACACATGGCGGTCCGATTGGCTTAAATTATATGAAGAATTAATCATTATTTCTATCCTTTTATTAGAAAGAATTAATCATTTTATTTTTTAACTGGAATGCAGCTGTTATTATTTTCTCACCCAAGAGCTTAGAATTACAGAACCAGTCTTCCATAGAATGTTATTAATTAGCCTTAAAGTCATTCATCTTATATATAGAGTATATTTATAATTATTAATTGATAGTTAATTAATGTTACATTTTGAGTCAACATGAGAAGACTGATAATTTTGAAAAGGACAATATAACTGAGCTAACACTTAACTGTTCTAATTACACCATCACTTCTATATTACTCGTTCAAGTAATTATCGACACATTTATTCACATAACTCTTAATTTCTGTAATTATTTAATATAAAACTTTCCTCTTCTAACATGTTCACACTGATAAATCTTCTATGCAGATGCACTTCGGCATCGATATCCAACAATTTAAATTCGCTTTCGATTAAAATTTAATCAATTTTAGGAAACTAAAAATAAGAACTGACCGATTCAAATTTTCGAAGCGAGATTAAAGTGATTTGAAGATTTAATTGAGAATGAAATACAGCTATATAAAATTGCCTTCTTTAATGATTATTCTATCTTTCACATTTCGAATAAGCAACATGTGTGTCGTGTTTTTAGCTGTAACATTTTAAAACACAATTTTGTAACAGTCCCATTCATTCTCGAAAAGCTAAATCAGTTGTTATTTTTCTTTAAATCCGATATAAGAAATCCGATACAAAATTAGATTTGCTCTTCTCGTGTCTCTTTGTTTTATGGCAAAGAATTGAATACAAGGTATAGCTTTAAATAAAAGCGTTAGATGCATTCATTCTATTTTTTTTATGAGATAGTTATTTCACAAGTTTGTAGATGTTCTGAAAATTCTCCCGCGTGCCATATGTAACCGATGCTTGTATAACACAGGCATGTCAAAATCATTTGATATCACGGGCCACATGAGCTATTTCCTATTAAGTTGAGGGCCGCATGTTTCTAATGTTCAAAAATTTAATAAAACAGGATTTTTAGAATCATTATATTCTATATTTATATAAAATTCAATATATTATATAGTATGCATACATAATCATTTAATATTTCATTTTGTTTTTTAAACTATGCATGTTTATAATAAAACAAAAATTAAAGTTACTATACAAAATACAATTTAATGTTAATATTGTTCTTATTTTCTCAAAGCAAGTCATCAAAATTTGTTTAAGGCTACAGTGGACAGTTAAAATGTGGAAAATTGTCCAAAATATCGAAAAAATTTTTTTTGCTGATTATAATATCTTATTAGCCTCTCTATCAAACGCAAAATTTTTTTTTGGTTTTATGCATTTTTTACTGAGTTATAGGGTAGTTTCGAATTAGTCATCCATGACCACGCCCCTTTGTTTACATTTTCTAATGTCATGCTATTGTAGCTGTCATGCACTTTGACAGGAAAAATTTTATTTACTGTAGACAAAGCCTCACTAATTTTTATTTTTAAATGTTAATTTATCAAGTTCAGGTTGGCAACACTTTGCTTTAACTGTATCCGAGACCTAAATTGACATTATTTGTTTACAATTTGTTCAAACTTCGGTTTGCATTTTTCTTTCAAGTTTACTCAAACCTTATATTTATTTTACCAAAACAAAAAGTTCTTTTCAGAACTAAAGCTCTTTTTAAATCGCATTTATTGTTTAAAATTATTAGTATGGATCTTATATCATCGAGATATAGAAAACCAAAAGGTCGCCCTACCAAAAGGAGGAAGTTGTTGTCTGAAAACAGCAAGAAGCGATGGCAGAAATCTCCTGAAACTGTTGATGAAAAAAACAGTTTTATATTACAGAGGGATCCATTATCTGACCCAAGTACATCTTCCCAACCTGAGGCAAGTTATATTTTCACCCACAAGGCTGTGTTTTCTGAACTATTGCAAAAAGTTCCTTGCAAATATTGTACAAACTGTGCCCTTGTTATAAAAACAACACCAATCCATGGGATATTCTACAAAAATTGAACTTTTATGTGAATCATGCCATGAAAGCTATGGAAGTGTGTATTCAAGTTTCCAAGGGGAGTCTAAAAATTCACATGATATTAACAGCAAGCTGGTGAGTGCCTTCCTATCCATAGGCAGAGGGCATGCTGCTTTGGAAACTTTTTCATCTGTGCTCAACATGCCAACAATGGACAGAAAAACATTTGCCAAATGCATGCACAACTTATCGGTTAAAAACAAAGAAGTGAAGAAAAAAATGCTCGAAATGTCACGTCAAGGAGCTAGAGAAGCTCACATAAAAGTTGATTCTTCTCTAAAATATCAGGAAATCATTGACGTGAGTGTGTCATATGACGGTACATGGCAAAAGCGAGGACATACATCTAACCTAGGATTAGGAATAATCATCGATGTCCTTAGTGGACTTGTTCTTGACTTTGAAGTATTGTCGAAATACTGTCATAATTGCATAATTACTGGTCGAGATATGGGAGCCGATAGTGCGGAATTTCACATTTGGCAAAAAGGACATATGGATGAGTGTGACAAAAATTTCGATGGAACGTCTGGAGCCATGGAGATGCATGCTGCACTAATTATGTGGAGACGGTCAATAAGTGATTGCCAAATGAGATTCGTTTCCATGCTGAGTGATGGTGACTCGAAAACTTTTCAATTTTTGTCAGAAAATGAAGTATATGGTTCTGAGGTAAAAATCGAAAAGGAAGAGTGCTTGAATCATGTTGCGAAGAGGCTAGGTACATCGTTACGCAACAAAGTAAAAGAGTGGAAGGTGAAGAAGGTGACTCTTGGTGGGCGTAAGCAGGGAAGCCTTACGGATAAAAATATAACAAAGTTGCAAAATTACTACAGAAAAGCTATAAAAGATAATGTTCCTAATACCCAAAAAATGAAAACTGCTATATATGCCAGCCTGATGCATTGCTCGTCAACTGACGAAAAGCCTACGCATGGTAAGTGTCCTGAAGGGGAATCATCATGGTGTTTTTATAAAAGAGCAATAGCCAAAGGTGAAACCCCAGGGTCACATAGTTCAATGAGAACTTGCTTGTCACAACAAGTAGTTGAAAAAATTATGCTGTTTACCAACGTTTAGCTTCAGACACCATTCTTGAAAGATGCGTAGGAGGCAAGACGCAGAATTGTAATGAAAGTCTGCATAGCTGCATTTGGCGAAAATGCCCAAAAGAGGTATTCGTATCCAAAAGGAGGCTAGAAATAGCAGTTACGGATGCCGTCGAAAAGCACAATTTGGGCTACGTAAAATCACTTGAATCAAAAGAGGACTCAAACCTTAATGATAGTTTTTCTTTGACTATTGCTGAAAGACAGGATAAACGACGCATTTCTCAAACATTTCTGTGAAAAGAGAGAAAAGGAAAAGAAATACTACTAATAAAGATGTAGCCTATAATGCCGGTGCTTTTTAATTTTTTTCAGATTTAGCGACAGTTTTCTTTTTATGTGTAATTGAATTTATTACTGTTTTGCATTTTTATAATTTAATTGTATTGAAATACTTTATTTTTACTCATTGTGATTAAGGAAATATATAATTTATTATCTGGTTGATGAAATACATTCTACTAATTTACTTTATAGATATTATTAGAAAGTTCTAGCTTATTTTTCAATTTTTATCACTATATATACCACGCATACTAATGTGACTGTTTCAATAAATATTGCAGAATCTTTTATTTATATATTCTGCACCTATCTTATGTTTATATGATATTAGTGTTTTTCAAATTTATACTTATATATCTTTAATTTTTTTTAAAAAATCAGTTATTTTCTTATAAAATCAAAATAGTTGTTTCTCACAAAAACAAAAATTTGCCTCGAAACTGTTTTGAATTTTTGTAATTTAATCCTATTGAAATACTTTATTTTTACTTATTGTGATTTATGAAATACATAATATATTATCCGGTTGAGATAAAATAATAATGGAATACATTCTGCTAATTTACTTCTGATATTATTAGAAAGTTCTAGCTTACTTTTCAATTTTTATCACTATCTGTACCACATGTCGATGTGACTGTTACAATAAATATTGCACTTATATGTATATATTCTGTACTTATATTACATTTGTTATGATATTAGTGTTTTTATATTTCAAATTTATATTTATATCTTCATTTTTTTATAAAAAGCTAAGTTATTTTCCTTTAAAATAAAAAAAGCTGTTTTTCTCAAAATCAAAAATTTGCCTCGGAACCAAAATTCAAAATGTTCCATGCGTTGCAATTTTTGTCCAATTATAACAAAACTTTCCAAAAGTATTCTTCTAATATGTAATTATAACTTCTTGGATGCATTGTAGCAATAGTGATAGGGTGAAAGAAGAAATTAAAGTTTTTTATGTATAAAGTCATTAAAATTCTTGAAAATTTCATATAAAAATTTGCGTTTACCCATACTTTGTAAATTATCATATAAAACATTACTTTACATGCATAAATTTCTAAAGAATTGCTTAAAGAAGTTAAATCAGTTAAAAATATGAAATTTTTAAAAAAATCAAAACGCATGGAACGTTTTGAAATTTTTAAATTATTGTTAAATTTTTTTTAAAAATTTTAAATTTCTTAAAAATTACTCATTTTTTTCTCACCAAATTTTTTATATGGTTTTAGTTATAACTTAAATACTGGCAGTCAAAATTTGGAGCATGTGTGTAACAAATTTAAAAAAAAAAAATTTTACTGTCCACTGTAGCCTTAAACATATTGAACTCATGTAATTTTTAAAAAAATGTTGATAAATATTGATCATCTGAAAGGTCTAGATCATTTAACCTAGATCTTTCTGATTTTCTGTTATTTTTGTTAAAGAAAATGGTTGCTTGCATAAATAAGTGCTTCCGAACTTAGCTATACGCGGTTTCTTAAAATGATAACATTTTAAGAAACCGATCTACATATATCAATATGTATAAACATTTAGAGTTCCCACTTTAAAACATTTTTGTTTCAGCAAATAATCACAATAGATTTCAATTAATTCCATTTATAACTTTTCCTCAACAATTATAATATCGATAGATAGAGGCGAAGTTAAGAAACGGAATAGTAATTCAAAATTTTTAAAATCAGAAAACACTCGATCGAATTCCATTTCGAACAATTTAATTTGGTGAGACTATTCGGTAAATTTTAATTTAAGGGATTTAATAAATAGATTTTTTTTTAAAGCTTTCAAAGCAAGGCAAGTTTTCTCTTTCTGTTTGTAATAATTTTTGTTTAAAAGCGTTAATATTATCAAATAGCATTGTAGCAAAAAGATTTTTGACTTGAAGTTTAAAGTTAAGTTGACTTGTAAGATCAACTGAGAAAGTCAAGTGCTTTACCCAATGTTCATCTTTTAATTCAGCACTTTCAAAATTTTTATTTCCAAGAAAATGATTTCATCCAGCAACATAAAAAATCGTTTTAACATTTTATGAATCAAAATCTATTGAGCTCATATGTAATATGTTTGACCTATAAATTCACATTCTATATCATCCAGAAATGAAGTAAATTGTCGATGCTAAATTCTACATGCTCGAATATAGTTTACAATTTTGCTAACTATTTTAAAACATATCCAGTATATCCAAGTACAGTACTTGCTATGAAATAATACAATCCAAATGATCAAAATTACTATTACGATGCTGTTTTTTGCTTGTTTCTTTTAATCTGGCAACTCCTTTAATAATACTGGTCATGGTAAGTGCTCCATCAGTTTCAAGACAAACCCACTTTTTCAAAGACAGTGAGTGAGTGAATATTAACGTCCCACTGTTCAGCTACACGAGGGCTGTTGGGGACGATCCGCGTAATTTTGAACCATGGTCAAGTGACGCGGACGACACCTGAGCCGGCACCCCTCTCCTAACTACCACATCATACCAACGGAGGACGTTTGAGCTCTCGACAGATTTTACGTGCATCGCGCCCCTACACGGCGGGCCTTCAGTGGTACTGGGCTCGAACTCATGACATGCTAGCCACGATCCGATGCCTCTAAACCACTCGGCTACCGCGGCCACTTTCCAAGGATAACTTACACTTCATGAAGATTTTCAAAAGTGCATCAAAATAATGTATTACGCATAACACATAACTCGACCCGACTATAATTCTCGATTATTTCATCACCTATGCTGGCTACAGAATTTCAACTTAAATTACACTTAAAATTTTTACTTGTACTGGGCATATCGTATTTATTCGAAACTAAGCCGCACCCCAAATTCTCAACAAGTTATTGTGAAAAATGAAAAATAGTATAAAATTTTTATCGATATCAAATTTTACGAAATTAAAATAAATTTTAAAGGAGAACTAATAAGTGAATTGTTTTCTTTTATCAGTATTACAAACTTTTAATTACTTACGGGACCCCGTAATTGCTCCAAATACCCCTTCAACAAATTTCTTTCCCTTCGATTCTAAACCACACCCGATTTTCAGCAGCATTAACATTGGGAAAAAAGTGGGATTTAAATTCGAGTATATACGGTAATTCTTCCGCTTTAGTTAAGCATTCACTAATACATTCTTCTTCAGTAAATGGTTTCGATCTGTGCTTGCGATTAAAAGTGCAATATATAGTTTTTACTGCAGTTGTATTGTCTTCAACAAATTTAGGTGGCCGTGGTAGCCTAGTGGTCAAGGTAACGGACTCAAATAATGAATTCGACACTTGTACCGTTGAAGATCCGTAACGCAGAGGGGGCCGATACAGGCTAAATATATCGAGGCTCAAACGTCCTCCCGTTGGTGTGGTATGGAAGTTAGGAGAGGGAGGTGCCAGCTCAGGTCTCGTCCTCGTCACTTGACCATGATTCAAAATTACGAGGTTCGTGGCCTCGTAATTTTGAATATATTGGAGTTTTCATTTTTTTTTTTTTTAAATTACGATTTTCATCTTTAATTCATCTTTTCCTACTCTGTTCTTGAAGTTTGATATTTTTTATTAAATAATTTTTTAATTTAGTATGTATCGATAACTCAAACTTAAGCAGTAGACTCAAGAATCTCTAGCACAATACGCTTATTGCTGCAAACACTGTCAATACTTATGGTTCTCTCTTAGTCGATATTCATGCAACAATCACAAAACAGTTTCTTGTGGACTGGCGTTTATTTTTTACTCATAACTTCTTTTTACATTCGCATCGGAATTGCAGGGCATGCGCAGTTCAGGCAGCGTAATTGGGATTGCGTAAACACAGTTCATACATGCATTGCTATAAACACAATAACACACTCTACTCTCTTAATTACACAGATAGCGCTTCGTATGCCGTGAACTAACAGTATGAATAAAAACCAAAATCCACTTTCATCTACAAACGATTGAGTAAACATTGCACTTTTTCTCGGTCATCTTGGGGGTTTTAGATTTTAAGAAAATGAAACTTCAGCGACCTCTGACGTCAGTTTATTTTTTATCAAAGCACACAATCTATAAACATATCTATCTAAATTTAAATATCAGAAAAAAGAAATTTTTAAAATCATTTTCATACTCGAAAGGGGAAAATTTAAACTTCGTAACAACATGATAAAATTTTAATTCATATGCAAGTATACAAATTGAATAATACTAATATCAACTGAATACTGACGATAATAAACATGTTCAATAGCTTAGGTTAATCCATTAAGGATTAATGAGAGAAGTAACTCAAGTTTTAAAAAGGAGTATTTGGAAAAAGGAAAACTTCGCATAAGGAGCCGAAATGATCAAGTAACACACTGAAAAGTTATTTAAAGATAAGATATTTCATTCACTTAAAACAAGGAATGTGTAAGAATATTTCTGTTATAAGAATACATTTGGACGTATTATAACTGAATTATTTAAAAAGTTATAACATTTCATATCACAACTCTATAAAATGACACTTGTAGGAACTAGTAAGGAAAAAAATGAAGGTTCAATTGAAATTAATTTCACTTCATTTTTGAACATTTCAGAGATGAAATATATGAAAATTAAGGAATTAAGTCCTGCTTGATATTTTACAGGTCCTGGATTTTTTTTGAGATACCATGTAAAAAAAAAACTGAAATAGAGTTATAAATAATTAAGATAGGATTTTAAAAAGAAATTAGCGTGATACACCTCAATGTTATAACAGATATAAAAATCAAGTAATAAATAGAAGATGAAAAATACTGATACAAATATGGAATCCATCTACTTAATGTATTTAGATGCTAATAGTTTATATGTTTGGGCTATTTCTGAATAATTACCATATTTTGGTTTTAAATCATTGAAAAAATGTGTAGAAAATGTAACTAAAATACTAGATAATTCTATAACGAAATACATATTAGAAGTTTATTTAAAATATCCAAAAAATTATGATTCCATTCGAATAGTTCCTAAAGCAAGTTCATTAGTTTCTAAAAGTATATCTGAACAAAGTAAATCATTAATAAAATTATACATATATCATAATAAATATTATTCATTATAAAAGTTTAAAACAGTATTAGAAAATAGGAATTAAGTTATAAAAGTACATCCAGTGTTTTAGAGTTTAAACGGAAAGACTGATTAAAGAAATATATAGAACAAACACTCAAAGACTATAAATGATTCTAAAAAGAAAAAAAAAAATTAACTTAATGAATAATTTTATATTAGTCTAAGAATATATTAGGTAAAGATTTATTTTGTAATTATGAAAAAATTTGAAAATTAATAACGTGGGAATCCAATTTTAAAGAAGGAACTATCATTTATTGAAAATTTGGTAGTTTTCTCAACCTGTATAGAACTAAACATGATCATAGTTGAAAAATGATTCATAAAACAAAAGAATTTTTTGATATTTATCCTCCAGTTATTGGCCTCCTTGTAGAGGGGCTGATGCACGTTAAATGTGTCGAGGCTCAAACGTCCTCCCATTGGTGTGGGAGGGAAATTAAGACAAGGGGGTGCCAGGTAAGGTGTCGTCCTCATCCTTTGGGCATGGTTCAAAATTATTAGGTCGAAGCCAAAAATCTCTTGTAGCTGAATAGGGGGGGGGGGGTTGACGTTAATATTCACTCTCTCTCCAGTTATTAGAGGTATTCAACTGTTTGTGAGTGTGTAATTCTATGAACGGTTTTAGAATATCACCATAAAGCTAATAATATGTTGTACAATAATAGTATTCAGTGACGCACACAAGGGTGTTGTCCTGGGGGTCTGGACACTCCCCAAAGCCCTTGAGATTTTTTTCGATTGATGATAATCCTATGTATATATATAAAACGTAAAATTTAATTAAGTACTTATAATCAACAATTTATTTTATTAATTAATGCTAATTATTAGTTTAATAATTTATTTTTTACTGCTTTTTGTTAACAAAATCAGAAGAATCAATTGGTGTCGTCTTGATGTATGATACGAGTTGGGAGACTTTCGACGTGGACTCCCCCTTGAAAAATTTTTGTGTGCGCTATTGATAGTATTTGTTTTCATTATAATCATTTGCCCATACTAAAGGGGAAAAAAACATTTCTTCCTTAATATGCTCTTTGTACATTAAATTCTTTACTTTCAAATGCTTTTTCTAATTTGATCATGGCCGAGTGGTCTAGGCATCGGATCATGGCTAGCGTGTCATGAGTTCGATCCTAGTACCACTAAAGACCCTCCGTGTAGGGGCGCGATGCACGTTAAATCTGTCGAGAGCTCAAACGTCCCCGTTGGTGTGGTAGTTAGGAGAGGGGGTGCTAGCTCAGGTGTCGTCCGCGTCACTTGACCATGGTTCAAAATTACGCGGACCATCGCCAAAAGCCCTCGTGTTGCTAATCAGTGCGACGTTAATATTCTCTCTAATTTGATCATTTATATTTTGTATATAATCAAAAAATATTATTCCTAAAATAATATATTTTTTATCTGCTTATAATTTTTATTAACATCGTAACATTTAAAAAATGTTTTACATTAAGGTGAGATCTAATGCGAGTTTGAAAACTAAAATTTTGTTCAAAATCTGAAATGTCATCTAAAAAAACTATAAATATTATATATTTAAAGTTTTTATTACATTTTATAGCATCAGAATTAATGTTAATACTTATTTCAAACTTTCTCTTAATTTTACCCTTTTCTATTACAAAGTGGCAAATGTTTTTTACAGCCTTAAGAATCTTTAGAATAAGTGTATATTATTAGTTATAATTTATCTTTTTTTTATCATATAAAGGAATTTTTGCATTTTAAACAAATTTTAACTTTTACAAGCCTGAAACTTATTGTGAGCATTTTTTGTTTTCTAGTTAGGCAACATTAAAATGACTTAACCAAGAAATAATTGTCGCATTCGAAATAATCCAACCAAAAAAAAAAAACATGCTTTGTTGCACTCACACATGTTAGAAATCACTAGTTCCGTGCAAACTCCCCCCACCTATCCCCCAAAAAATATTACTACAACTTATAAAAACACTTGTTGTTTATTTTAAATAATTTTTCAATGTACACTTCATGATCATATTATATTGCACAATTCCTTATGTATATAAAAATAAGCTAATTTGTTAAAAATAGCGCTTAAAATCCCATTCACGTTTGAGCAAAGAAATAGCATCGATTAAGAAATGAAATGCTGGTATATCAGCTGATTTAAATAATGTAATCATAAAACACACATAAGTATTGCAGATATAAAAAATTAAAAATCGTATTATTTTAGACTATCACTAATTAGGATTGATATCCATGAGCTTTAAAACTGAAATTTAAATTTTTCTAAACTATTTTTAAGGAAATAAAGATTATCAAGTGGAAGTAAATGAGTGCAGTGTCGGAATGTCCTCACGAATGCTTTGTTCGTCTGTTATGTCCCCCCCCCCCACTCCTTAGAAGCAAAGCGAAGCAGATGTCATCTCTTTTACGGTAGAGTGATATTGAATAATTTAAATGTTAAGTTTAATACATCAGGCTATTATTTGCAAATTTACATTTTAAGTTAATTTAGTAATAAGATTATTAGAGTCCAAATTCTGTTGTTTTGAGAGAGAAGTTTTTTGGCATCCCTTTCGCTCAAGGGGGTTTCTTTCTCCTACCCTCTCTAGTGTTTGGGAACATCGCACACGGCTCGGGTTACATCCGGTATGTGGGCAGAATAGGGAGTGTTCCTTGTAGTGTCAAAGGTTGCCGGGGCGATGTTCAAGACAATGTCCATACGCACAGCTGTGTGTCGGTAATCATTACAGCCTCTATATTTCTACGAAAGATCAGAGGAGAGAGGAGAGCTCTTTGATTATTCCTAGTGTCATTGACTATACGTCACACAGGCTATAAAGAAAGATTAGCTTTTACTTTTTTCTTGTGAAGTTTGAACTGAGCCAATTTTCCGACGAGAAATTATTTTATTATGAATCTATATCCTGATATACCCTTACGATTACAACTAATTAAATGGGGAACAGGTTTATCGTGGTCATGTTATATCAAATACTTTTCTATACGTTTTAAGCAATTTTGTTACATAATGCTTAATTTTTTCTTTCTTAATAAATTACCACAAAAATAAATCTCGGCCAATGATACAGCTTCTAGTAGATATCCATCATTAGAATACAGAGAATAGAATAATATGAAAATTGTGTGAAATAAGCAAAATAAACTTCGGTTTTTTCGGTCAAACTATTGAAAATAGTGTTTTATCAAATTTAATGCAGTCGCATACTATTGAAATTGAGGCAACACATATCTACGAATCCAATGTTTCCGTGTTATTTATATAGCAACCAATATCACAATGTGTCAACAATGTATTATATTCTAATTGTTTACTATATTTTATATTGTCTCATTTCAAAATTATTTATCAAAATAACAAATGTACTCGTATATGTTATCAGTTGTATAAAATGTTTCAAAAAATATGTAATTTTTGCAAAAGTTTACTAAATTTGTAAAAATTTATGTGTTTTTACCAGAGTTCCAGTTTCATATACGTTATAGGTGTGATGATATTTGGTTACTGCATGCTTCTTTAAAAAGTTTGTTTTTATACATGTGAATGTATAATGCAATTATTTATGAGATCAAATTTTCTTTTATTTCAACAAAAAAAAAAAAAAATGTATAGTAGAATTTGATAGAAATTATCTGTGTCATCACACATTTTGCGATATTAATAGCTTTACCAGATTTTTTTACTCACTTTGCACATGATTAAATTTTTTTACTTCATTATGAACTAGAATTGGCACAATTAACTGCATTTAACATTGAATGAGAGTAATGGATCTTACACTAGGGATTCAATATTATCTTTGATTCAAAAGTAGTTTTTTTTTTAAAATTTCAGAATCTATTAAAATGAACATGGAAGAATAAAAATAGAAGTAATACAATAAATATTGAAGAACAAATAAACTATTTTCAAAGTATGTGTATGTTTTGAAGATTTACGAAACAGAAAAAATAAGATTTATTCACTCGTTTTCTCCCCCCCCCCCCAATAATCAGTAGAAATCCGATTATCATGACTGTCTAAAAATTTTGGGAGGGACGCGGGGGGAGTTGATGTTAATAAGTATGATGTCCATTTATTTAAAAAGTGTGTTTCATAAAGTTAAAATGTGTTTTAAAATTTTTAGGGTCATGCTTATCGTTGGCAAATTTGCTTGGAGCACCTAGTCCTGTCGGACTCTTAATCTCTTTCAGGGATTTTTAGATGACTGTAAAATTTCTACCATGCCCATTGTAAAAAGTTATTGAATTTAGAAAATAAAAATAATAGAAATTACATTAAATAGCTTAAAAATTAAATTAAAATTAATAAAAAGCTCTTTAAGAACTCGAAAAAGCATGAGAAAAAAGTAGTACTGAGAGTGGGGGGGCACAGGTCATGCTTAGAAATAAAATCAGTTTTTATAATTAGATACATTTCTATGGATAAACTCTTTTTAAATTGGAAAGGATATAAATTTACGACAGGAAAATCTTGTAAAAATTCTGACCACTTTTTTTAAAAAACATATGCTTTGTATTTTTAAAGACTTAAATAAAAATAAATTTAGAAATGCTCTTAGTAATTTGTAAATAATTGGCCGTATGATTTTTAACATAGAGAAATGCATCCCTTTTATTCTACTATTAGTTCACTCTCCCCTATGTATACATATTTATTTATATATATTATCTTAAAATTTTCAACTCCCGTTAATAAAATACTTCCTATTCATCCATTCAAAGTAGGAATCGACTTAATTTTTTATATTATTTAAAATAATTTATTGTAACGAAATAACTGTGTGAAATTGTAGTTCTACTGTTATAAGGTAAAAAATATTTCAATCAACCTTTTTCGCTCATTTGTACGCATTTAAATAAGGGAATTTATTTTTAATTCGGCATTTAATATAGTTATTTTAGTAAAGGAAACCATAAGATAGTATCGCATGGTTTCTTATCGAACGAGAATTCTGCATTTTAAATTTTTATCTTTCTTTTTATAAGAAAACTTATT
>BMAO01039018.1:0-78385 GCA_019973975.1 Trichonephila clavata | reverse complement strand
CCCAAGCCGGATCTTACAGAGGATTGCAAAACCATAAAATAACATAGGCTTTGGCATCCTGCCTCTGTGTGATGCGGGGGTGTACGTTACGCCCCACTGAGCTTATCTTCTTAGGAAAGCGTGTGCAAATAGAAGTCTTTATCTGAGGACCCGGAGAACAAAATCTATGCACATAGAATGGTATTGATACTGAATATTTAAAAAGCTTTTTGAAGTTATACCAGGCAGAATGACCGAGTGTCTGACTATTTAAATAGTCCTCATAATATAACGAAGAATAACTGTAAAAAATAATGTAAAACTCAAGTGATTTTTAATTATGGATTTATTAATCTTTTTGAATGGATATTTTTATACCTAAGTGTGAAAATTTCAGAAATTTATAAATCATATTTATACATGTGATTTTATTGAATACAAATTATATTTGTTCACTTATATAGTTTCCAATGTTCAATCACTAATTAAATATTTCCGAAACAGATTTCTCCAAATTTATCAGGAGTTAATGCACCACATTTTATTTGAATTAGATCATTATCTTTTCAAATAATTTTTATCTAATTTTATAAAAATATTGTTCTATATAGTTGTAAAATAACTTTCCTTTTGAAATTTCCGTTGAAAAAATTCATTTTCGAAAGCTCGTTTACTATGGAAATTAAGTACACTAATTAAACTATCCATTATATTTTAGTTTCCTTTGAGCATTAATTTCTAGATGTGGGCCTAGATGTGTGGAAAATAACAAAAATTATGAAATATGATATATTTTGTCTGTTTATTTTATTTCAGTTTACAATCATTTAAATATGACTCGAAAATTATATGGTCACAATTCAAGATTCATTTTACAAAAAGTACACAAAGTGAAAAATTACGAAATTCAAACAAATCAAATTTGCACAAAATAAGATGTTTCTGTAGAAAACGGAATATTGTCTTTACAATAATCATTCATTTCTGGAAATATACAGGTTTCAAGCAATAATATATCTCCTTTATAGAACACCTAATTCAATCTCACTATACTTTTCTCAATATTATAAGAAAAATTTATACACAAAAACCGTCTTCGAAATATTTATCATAAAAAAAACATTCATTTTTTTGTCTGAAAACACTTTCTTCTCGATTGAAATTTGTTTGTCTGGAAAATTCAGGAATCACAAGAAATGGAATCTTAGTTTTGCTTTAGGGAACAGTAAAATAATGATAAACAATGATCCACGGCATTATGCCGATGAAAATTTCAGTTATTTTTATTTGAAAATGCGTGGAATTTACTTTTTCTTTAAAAATATATATAGTGAATATTTCAACCCCCCGAGAACTTCAATACTCTTCTAAAGATCTCATTTTTCTAAAGGAGGTATATCTTCATATTGGGAAATGGTTTGATTAGAAGATATTATCATTGACTTTCGGCTGCTTTTCACCTTTGTCTTTTTTTAGTACTTTAATCTTGCAAAGACGATCGATATTTTCTGCTGGAACAATGTCACTATTATAATCAATCATAATCAACCTATGTCTATATCTTTTTCATCCTATGTCTATTTGATGTGTGTTGGATCTATACGGGTTTCTACTAATTTCTTCTTTTATCTTCAAATCCAAATAACTATTTCAACCAACCTTCATCGAGAACCAAACGTGATTTATGTAAATGAGGAATATTATATAAATTCGGGTTTTGCGAGTGGAAAGAGAGTGAAGTAAGAGGTCAAGTTAAGTAAAGTGAAGCTAGTGATCTGTTAACACTTAGTTGTTGACAAGCTGAAGTTGATAGTTTGATGTGTGAGAGTACAAGTGGTTAGTGAAGGTTGAAAAGCAGCATAATTAAAGATTACAGAGCATGGAGATCGTCATTTGATCAAGCTAAAGAAAGTGCCTGAAGTTTCACGTGAAGGATCTAAAGCATTAGAGATTCAGGTATCGTACTTTTGATTAAGTAAAAGCGGATTATTAGTGTGCGACGTAGTTGTAAATGAGCATATTTAAGCTTTCTTAGATTCAGTTGAGGTTCTGTAATATTATCCCCGAATTTGAGTATCTCACCTCTGAACTCTACCATTGTTTATATACCTTAATTAGAATTGTGTTGTGTCTGTTTCACGATCATTAATAAGAATTAATAAATAAAATTAGATTGGAATAATGAATGTGGATTATTTAGTTCCTCCTACACATCTAGCCGGGTTTACAGATAGACATGATGGTTCGAATGTAAGAGTTAACCAGAGCTAACCACAAATGTATTATAAAATAATAAAATCTGATTTAATAAAATAATTTAAAATTTTCATAATTATTGAAATAAGAGGAAAACTACTCTAAGTTTTAATATTTTTAGAAGCAAAATGCTTTCAAGATAAATTTTCTGCTTTGATTTTGCATTAACACTTATAATAATAAAGGATTCAAAATATTATTATAAGGAATTCAAGAGTTATTATACTGATACTATGCAAAAAAAGAAGATTTAATTCCCCTATTTGAAGTGATTAAGAGAAATACAAGTATAAAACTAATATATTTCAGATAAAACTTTAGAAAGAGCATAATTATCTTTGGAAAAATTTTAAAATTCTGTGTATTCGACCATACAAACAAAATATGAAGACTTCAAAATTATCAAAGAAATATTATTAAAAGTAATAATTTTACAATGAAAGAGCGATTTCCTCAAAATGTAATTGCATTTTCACTGCGCCTTAATTAAACAGTGGGTCAATAATTAATAAGTCATTAAAGCAAACGATAAGATTACTTAAAAATAATGCAGATACGTTATCTATCATGATATATAAATGCATGTGATATAATAGAGTCCAGAATACTTGGCACTCGACAATCCGACAGTCCGGAAAACTCAGTTAAATCCTAGAGAGAATGCAGTACAGGAGATTACGCATTTTTTTTTGAAAAAAAAAAAGTATCTAGTTTTTGCAAAATCGGCTCCTTTAGTTTCATTATAGAGAGCTTAATGCCTTTGCTAAGTATTTGTCTGATGTGTGTCTATCAGATAAATGACTGTATACTATGCATTCATTAATTTCCATTTTCGTGTAGTAAATGTTCTCTGCCTTCATAATGAGAATAATTTTTCTTTGTGTAAAGGGATTTGAGCAGTTAATTTTCTGTTGTATTCACAGTTAAATAATACATACAAGTGCAGTACAAAATTTTCTGCGGAAGCACTTGTATTTTTTTCTTCTTTTCTAATCCCATTCACGATAATGGCATTTTCACAAACTCGGCCACTTTTCGACCCTTATTAGGCCGAGTTTTCGGGACTCTGAACAGCCCTGATACTTTTCCAATCTACTCTTTATAAACTTAAACCTATTGATAAAATATAAGCAAGAAAACAATTGCTACAAAACACATGTTGTATAATTAATAGGTTTCTTTAATATCACTACGCATTTATTTTCGTTAGCAATATCGTAAGCCTTATTGAAAATTGCTATTAATTGAGAAACAAAATAATAAAACGCATATCTTTGACTACATAGCTCAGATGGAAATTGTTGTTGTTGTCGTGTCCTTCTCTTCGGAAAAGAATGAAAGTTGCCAAAGCCTGTGAGACAGGTTGAACCTCTTAACGATAGTTGGCGTCACCACCTATCTCCACCTCCACAATTTAGGCATGGGACTGAAGGGGAGGGAAATATTCTCCAGCCCTCTGCACTCGTGGTTTCTGCTGCGACCGCACACAAGACTTTCGGACCCACTGATTTAACGAGCACGAACTCCGTGTGTACTCGGTGGTATTTGGTGCCATCGGGCATCGAAACCAAACCCTCCGATCTGGAGTCCGATGCTCTAATCACTAGGCTACCCATGGCCCTAGATGGAAATTAGAACAATTGAAGTCTGATATCGTTGAAATAAAATAAAAAAAAACTTTACATATGTGTCATTATAACAAATAATTTGTATAAAAACTAGTGATATTTTTGTAACGTGTGTGTGTGTAACCAAATATATGTATAATCAAATTTAATTTTGGCAACATAATCACAGTCATTTATGTATAAACGTTTTGCATTTCATCAATATTGCCAATCATTTGTGTATAATAAAATCTCATGTACGTAATATAGTCAATCATTTATGTATATACCTGTAGGATTTCGGCAGTATAACCAATCATTTATGTATATACCTGTAGGATTTCGGCAGTATAACCAATCATTAATGTATATACCTATAGGATTTTGGCAGTATAACCAATCATTTATGTATATACCTGTAGGAGTTTGGCAGTATAACCAATCATTTATGAATATACCTGTAGGACTCCGGCAGTTAAGCAATCGTTTGCGTACAATCGTTTCATTTCTGCAATATAATCAGTCAATTATGTATAAAATTGTTGCATTTCTGTATCTATTCAATTAATTAGTCTCATTTATAAATTTTCAGTATCCTAAGATCCTTTCTTTGATCATCCTATCAAAAGAAAGAACCACTTATCTTTTTGATCCAGTTTTAGTTTCAAATTTTGACAAGAATTGGCAATTATATGTGGGTGATATTCCTCAATTTTTCCGTTTTTCTAATATATACAGGGAAAAAATTATTTTACATGAAACTACTGCATTTCATAAATAAGGGGAAAATAAGTTTAGTACGTAAATGTTGGGCAATATTATTCAAATCAAATAACTATTTAGTGTGATACTGCAAACTGAAATTAATTTGTCTTTTTTAAATTAATTTCATGTTAATCAAATTCATACTCATAAATAATTTCTTAAACTGATTAATTTTAATTTTAATATTCTTTTTATGATATATTTCCAATCAACAAAATTTATTTTCTATCTTACTTAACTTCATGATCGTGTTTTGTAAAGCATTTAGTCCTGAAATTATCATAAAACAATGCAATACATTAATAAACAGAAAAAACTTTTCATAATTGTTTTATGTCTCATGCGATGATGAATTAATCCGATAAGAATTCTTGAAAGATTTGTTTTTTGTCTTGTACACAAATTAAATCCAAGTTTTGATGTGTTTATTAATTTTGTTGTCTGGTGTCGACTTAAAATGAATGAGTAAATGTTTATTGTTCCGGTCTGAAATTTCTTCCGCTTTAAAATACTTTGTTTTGTTTTGTGTAATGATATATAATTAAAATAATGGTTTTATTTAGTTTATTTTTCTTGTTTTTCATTTACTTTACTGTGTGCAGAGGAATATTTTTGAGAGTCAAAGAAAGTTTTTATTAAAGACTGAATTTTTCGCCTTGAAAAATTTAGTCGTGCAATCACATTATTTTACACTTATTTTCATTCAGAAAAAAAATAATAAATTTTCATTAGAACATGATGAAATCTTTTCGCATTTCGTAACTATTAGTACGTCAAAGAATTGTTCGAAATACGATTAAAGTAAAAAAATAATAGTGTCTAGTAGATGCAATATGGAAGTCCAGTGGCTGAGTTGTAGCTTATCCCGCTTCCACACCACAGGTCCGGGCTGTGCAAGGTCGACTCACCCTTTCATCTCTTCAGGGATGGTTAAGGCAATATAGTACCATCTTCACAATTTTTTTTTTGAAATTTGGTTTGAATAAGATTTTATAAAGATTAATATTTAATAATAAAAAAAATTAAATTTGTTGCAAAACGTTTGTAGGATTTAAATTTTTTTAACTTTTTAAAACATTTTTGAAGTGAAAACTTCTTTAGCGGCGTTGGGAACTTTTTGGTAGGGGAAAATTTTATGGGTTCGCGTCACCGACATGCTCTGACTAGCGCATGCGCAGTGTGCTGTTCGCTTCAGACACTTTTTGGATGGGTGAAATCTCGTGCGTTCGCGTCACCGACATTCTTATGGCAGGTTTTCTGTAGCTATGCAGCTGACGTATAGTGCTGTGTATGTCTTATAAGTGAAATTGAATGAATTTAGTGAAAAGTTCAATGTGTATATACTGTGCATTGTTGAAATAGTGTTTTTGTTTGATTGTTATTTGAATCGTTTAATTGAAGAATCATTGTACAGTACAGTAGTGAGTACTAAATAAATATACTAATATTTGTAAGATAAAAAATAAATAACAGAAAATTATTAAAAAAAACTCGCATTTATTTTGGCGTTTGAAAAATTTATATTATTAAAAATTATTTTCAATCGTCTTATTTATTCTGGCCTTTGGAAATTTTATATTATTTATTCTCTAATATTCAGCTTCTGCAATGCATCACGCAATCCTGATTAGTATTTCACAGTGGCTTAGACGTTTTCTTACTACCGTGGTAAAACAGACATCTAGTTGTATAATCATAATTTTATCGTAGATTTTGAAATTAAAAATTTTATAAAATATAATAATAATTAAAGATTAATGTGTTCAAGTTTAAAATATAGTTAAAAATGCAAAATTTTAGTTTATTACCTTATATCATTAAATCTTTAGTTTAAAATAATGAAAACGGCTCCGACTTTAATTCCATTAAATATTTTATTTTATTTAAAAATTTAATATTTCGAAATCATTACTTATTAATTTAAATTGTCAAAAATAAATATATGCTCTTCTATTCTTTGCAAAATGATTATCTATAATTTTATATCATTCGATTTTATTATTAGAAACTTACGAAAAAATATTATGGAATTAGGGTTATTTTAAATATTCGTTTTTCATATTTGCTTAGATCCTTAACATTTTCCCTTAATTTCTGCTTTGGTAATGACTATTCACAAATAACAGGGAGGTACTTATGATGCTATTGTCTATGAATACGTTCGCAAACATCCTAGAGAATTAGCTTACGTAGCTTTAACAAGAGTAACGAGGATTCAAGGTTTATTTTTGGTTACTCAAGAAAATATTAGCAGCAGCTAGAAATTTTGAATTGGTAGAACAGGAACACCTCTAAATGCTTCAGAAACAGATAAACATCATAAAAGATTAACAAGTCATCGAGAGGATCTAACGTTAGAATTGAAAAGGTTACAAAACAATACACTACAAACGGTCACCAAAACTTTTCTAGAATTCATCTCCAACAAGCAAGGACTATCGATATTTTCATTAAATTGTCAAAGTTTGCATGCGCATGGAGCTGACCTAAAAATGATGCTATCGTAAAAAAGTCAAATATTCTGCTTTTTTCGGAAATTCGTATGAAAAACAAAGAACCGTTTGATATTCCGAATTTCAATTTTGTTGTAAGTTATAAAAGACCCGAAGTTCCAGCAGCAGGCATACCTATTTATCACAATAAAGATACGTCACACTTCATTACTTCACATATGGACATACATACTAAATTCACTAGAAGCATTGGTGTTAATGTTTATGATATAGGCGAAATATTCGTTGCTCGTTGCGATTCCGAGAATGGGCAATACATATTAATGGTTGCCGTTTATATTTCGCCTGGAAAATCTATGAGACCGATGCAACAATTTTTATTTGAAAATTTGATGATTTATACGAAAAAAGGTTCTGAAATACTCGATAAAAGATTTGGCGAAAAATATGATAATGTACCGATGATTTTTAGTGGAGGCTTCAATATTAACTTTGCAGATGATAAAACTCTACCACTAATTGAATTTCTAAATGAAACATTTAATTTAAATATGTCCAATGATCGAAAACTCAGTACTACAAAATATAAAACGACGATCGATGTGGTTTTTACGCGATACTTAGATATATTTGAATAAAACATTTCCCTTTCTTAGTTTAGTTACCATACGCCTATTGTATATTTTTTAGAAAAAAATGAAATGATTGAAAGTAAAAAAGTGTAAGTTTTGTTGAAATGAATGATGACAATGATGCAAACAATTAAAATAATATTAAAAATAAAGTACATTGAAATTTAAGTAAATGCAAATACTATCCATAAATAATGATTGCATATTAATTGTTATTTCAATTGAATTGTATTTATATTTTGTCATGATCTTGTACAGCCCGTAATATATTTGAAAAAAAAAAAAAACCATATAAACATGCATTGAGTTGTTGCTCGGAGTGTCAATAGATGTGAAAATCAGATTGATGTTGATAATTTTAATTCAAATATTATGAAATTTCAAATTTTTATTCTAAATGTTCTAAGTTTTCACTTCTATCGGCAGTCTCTATAACTGCCAATTTTTTATTTGCCAAAACTTTTTAAATATATATCTTTTTTTTAAAAAAATTTTCAAGTACTTTATAATATACTATATAAAACTGTGAATGGGCTTTTTACTGCTGCTGCTCTGTAATTTTTTATTAATTTTTTTATAGTTAAACTTCTAAAAATTCTCAAAAAAACCATTAATTTTGAATTGAATTTTTTTAATAAAAAGTTCTAAATATGTTAGAGTTAATTCCATGCACAGTTTTACAAAACGTACATTTCAGAACATGTTTATAAAATTTCAAACCCATACTTCAATTATCAAAAAAGCTTTAGAGTTTTGAATAATAGTATATGTACAAAAATTCAACATGGAGAAATATGAGTTTTAAGTTTTCATTCCATGAATAACAAGATATAATATTCATCTAATAGTCTAAAACTTTTATGAAATGTTAATTAGCTTATTTAAAACTACTAACTATAAAAAATTGCACAAATGTAGAACAATTAAACAGTATACCGCCATAATAAATATATAGAAGAAAAAGAATGTAAGATCAATATTTCATAAAGCTTTATTTTAATAATTATGAAAAAATTAATACACACACTTTAGAGCTAATTCCATGCTCAGAGCTAATGCACAACATGTAAAAAGGATTTTTTATGTCATTTTTTTATTTCCATGCTTTTAAAAGCCATCGCATGTTAAATATTGTACATGAATGAAAGCAAAATTAAATAAAAATTTATAGGTAAAATATATTAAAATCTAAGAACTGCATATGTGCATTTGTTTAAATAAATACCTTAAAATATTTTAATAATAAAAGTGTTGAATTTCACACACATGGGATATATATATATATATATATATATATATATATCACCAAAAACAAATATATAAAAATGGGAGAGTTTTTCTATTCTTGCGAATTAGATTTTTAATTATCTGAGTTATCAAAATGAGATTTAGTATTGGTGTTTCGAGAGAATTTATTTTGAAGTTTTAATTTCATTCATTATAATATCATAAAAAGCACGCACAACCTTTAAATCTTGACCAAATCCATTTGCTCTTCCCCAATAAATAATTCACAAACTAGAACTTTGCATTATCTGCAGAATTCTTTTTTGAAATGATTTGTTACTGCATATATAATGTTAGTCTCATTGATGCTCAGTAGAAAAATAATTAATTCATTTTTATCAGGCTCATTTTTAGCAGATAATCTGAAATGTGAGAGTGATAGTTGCTTTCAAGCATCAAATATTGGCCCATAACTTGATAAAAAATACAGGTGAAGCTTTGAAATTTTGCAGGCCTGTTTATAAAGATTTTTGGTATCAAATAAGCTAATATTAAATAAATATGACAGTAAAAATACATTTTCAAAGAAACACCTAAAAATAGAAATAATATCCACACTTTCAAATTTAAATATTTTAAGCACTCAAATAGGTCAAAATTTCATAAATACACTTCGTATATTCCCGAGTATATAAACCAAGAATTTTTGGAATTTTTTGAAAGCTTAAATTCGGGTAGACGGCTGAAGCATGGATCTCTAATCTAAAACAAAGCAGTGTAGGAAAAGAGATTTATTTATTATTTTTTTGCATTTTCTATTGACTATGCGTGAGCTGTTTTGATCTCTTAACTTTTTAGGGCGTTTCAAAAGCAATCGTTTTTCAAATGGGGTAAAATGTTAAATAAATCCTTTAAATTTGGCGTTAAAATCCGAGTTTACGAATACTTTGTTAAATCCGCATTCACTCATTGGGATGGATGTAGGAATGCGTATAATCCTTTTTTCTCTAGAGGAAGAAACATAAGGTGACGACTACGTGCTGACTTTTTTGATTTTTACATCTCCCTTAATTCAAGGTGTTTTATCTCCACTCTCGAGCTTGTTTTTTATTTAGAATGAAATGCCGAACAGCCACACTGTTAGTAGAATACTCAACAAACACCATCACTCGTAGTTTGAAGTTAGCAGTATGAGAATTCTCTTCCCAAACACACTGACAAAAAAATAGCACTAAAAATAACACAACCACAGATGTGTTTTTCACACGGAAGTGCAGATGTCGTTTGGGACACCGAAGAAAAAGATTTTGTTAAAAATTTAATTACTTTTCATTTTTAACTGATCATCTTATAAATAATTAAGTGGACAGGGTACGATTCAATTGACAAAAATCGGTCAAAAAATCAAATCTAATTTTTTAGCCTATAAGTTATTTTTATATACCTTTCTACAAACTCACAAAATTTTAAAGCTCTAAGCTTAAAAAACGCTGAGTTGTTATTTTTTTTACGTTTGTTTTTATTCACATTCCAATGGCAAATAAAAACTTTAAACTCGGGAAGATAAAATAACAGTTTGTCTTCATTTAAAATGCTATGGCCTTTTTCTATTGGGTCTAATACTTGGAAATTTGTTTCACTTATTGCTAAAAGTACATGAAATAAAAGTTAGTATGCATTTTTTCAATCAAAAAAAACAATACTTTATATTTTAAAAAAATAATTGAAATTAGAATTTACACATTTTTAAGGAATTTTCAATAAACATTCATAAAAGAACTATTGTACGAATACCAATCATGTTATCACAAAATCCATACCAACCTTAAATCAAATTTCATATATTTGGGTTAATTTTTGTAGGAGGAGTAGCATTTTAAAATCATTTCATAAGTTTTAGTTTTTTCCTTTAAAAAATAAATGTTTGGCTTTTGATAAAATTTTTAGCTCAAAATCTGTTTTACATCATACATACACATAAATGGCAACCGAAAAAATTAAGAAAATCATGAAATTAAAAAAAATGTGCAAATCGTACCATGTCCCCTTAAAGTTTCGTAAATCGCAGGAGTAATCCTAATTAGATTCCTACTTTGAGCTTATAAGATAATCAAATAAACGCTTATCTCTTGATCCGATTGTAGGATCTCTCCTATGTTGCTGTAGAGTTTTTCTCAAAATCACTTCCCTTTTACTCTTCCACTTTTGAGAACAGCAATTTTTTCAACCCGCTTGAACTGTAGCGTAAGGACTAAAAGCTCACTACTAACGAGTAACTCTAACATATTCATTGCCAGGGTTTGAATTACACTCAAATTAGCATAAAATTAAGTTATCTCTACGGAAGGCGGTTTTTAAATTAACCCACAGTTTTAGAAGAATTTCCTCAACAAGTTTAGCAGGAGTATCGTGGATAATGCCCGTCATAGAAATAATGTGCAAGATGACAAACGAATGGGGGAAATTGCTTCAGGATGGGGCTTCAGATAGGGTTGTGAGAAATGAAGCTATCGCTCTTAATGTTTAACTTTACTGTAATTTTATTAAAAAGTATTTCGCCTTATTTATTCACATGATAACATTTGGTTACACTCGGCAACAAGTTCGAAAATTAATGGATTTTTGAAAGAAAAAAATAATTATCTTCTTATTTAAACTTCGAATTTTGGGTAAATTTTTGAAGGAAAAAATGAACTCTCGGGTTTATACGTGGTTCGACTTACGTTTAGACATATTTTTCATTTCTAATGAGCATGTGGATTGGTGTTTTACCGTTGCAGACCTAGTATATTCCTCAAGAGCTGGTATTTGTTTGTAGTGCGGCATCCTATAGGCGGATACCAATCGACGCAGTTAATATTGAGATGCCCAGTTTTCTCCCCAGAGGGAAGCACCTGAGCTCTGATGATGCAAAACCGCACGTAGAATTTTAATTTTGCCGAATGCTCCCAAACCAAAAAGGCACTCAAAAGATCTTTTACATGCCACATAATGATACGAAATGGCCACTATCGGTTTTCTGCATCTTGAAAATCCGTGGACTTTGGCCGAGGTCGAACCGGGAACCTCAGGCGAACGAGGCCAGCGACACACCAACTATGCCACCCAGCCGGCCATGTTTAGAAATATACAGTTAAGTGAATCAAAGCTAAAAACCACTCGCATATGTACCTACAAAAATACAAAGGGTCTTTTTCACCCAATGAGGTTTTTAAGCACATCTAACTGGGCCCCGCCTCATTGGGGGGGGGAAAGGTAAATATATGAAATTTGATGAAGAAAATGTTCAAGAGTTCCCTTTAATTGTAATATAACTAGAACGTATTTGCGAAAAATAAAATCATATTACTTACTAATGTAAGCAAAGATAAATTGTACACAATGAAAATGTTTTGGATGCAATTTTTTGGAATAAATTATACAAAATTACATAAGCAAAATCATAGATCAATACTAAATAATCATCATGTTAAATAATTTTAAATGCTATGGAATATTATTTTTAATTTGCGATAAAAAATACCATAGATTAAAATTTAAATTTTTCAAGAATCAAGTATATTTGAGGTATAACTAATATAAACAAATTTAAAAATATTAGATGTAACAAATTTAAAAATATTAGCATTTCATCTTAATGCTCACAATATCATTTTATTTAACTCTGCAAATTGTTTCTTAGATTAATATTTCAACCAAACACACATAAATTTTAACTTGTTCTATGAATAATATCCAAAATGCTATACTTAAATGCATCGAATAGTTCCTCTTGTCTGTAATTTAAATTTAGAAGACTTTTTTTTAAATATGGAATTTAAAAATATAAAAGCAAAATATTTTAAATATTAAAATAATGTGTGAAAATTATTTAAATCTTAACCTAATAGCTTCATTTATTCTGTATAAACGCTCCTGATTTAAAAAAAGGGTTTTAGAAGTTCAAGTGATTTCAAAAGGTGATAGAAATATATGCAACAAATATTCATTAAAAAATAGTTTAAAAATGAACCCAAATTTTTATTCTTATAATTAACAATAAAAATTACGTAAGTTAATTTTAATAGAAAATAGATCATTACTGTTTTCAAACATGTCTAGCATACCTACGAATAAAAAAAATTAAAATAGTATTATACAGTTACTTAGTATTTTTAATAGAAAGAGGTTAAAAAAATTAGGAATAGTTTCCCCTTTTACTCAGCAGTTTTAATTTCTTTAATTTAATTAAATATTCCTTATTTATGTTTTTAAATATTCACCACAAGAGACTGAATGCAAGAATTTAAATTAAAGATTGATCCAGATTTTAGCTGAATGAATAAAACAGTAATTCTGCATCAATTTAGGGATTGCCTTCATGTCATTTATACGCAGTTTAGACATCAGTTTGAAAACAATTTACTAGGTTTATATTTTAAAACTCGAATCAACGTTCTTATTATTAAATTAAGAACTAGATTTTTTGAAAATCTTAGAGTCTCCATACAAATAAACCAAATATTATTTATTTTTTTATATTCATCGATACATGAAATGAGCATATGGATGGGAAATGAAAATTCAAATAATATTCTGTACTTTCCGAAGATAATAACCATATAAACAGGGTAACGACTTAATATTTTTAAATAAAAAGATAAGATATAAATAGAAATCTCAAAGTTTATTTAAATCAAATATTAAAAAAATTTGTGTTTAAGAGTTCAAAAATAGGAGCATTAAGAACAGAACAGAATATGTTTTGTAATATTTTTTCCTGAAACTATAAATATCGTTTCCTTTATATTTTCAAAAAAACAGATCAATACAAGTTTAAGTAAATTTTGAAATATTTCTAGAAACAAGAAAATTGAATTAAAATAGAATTAAATAATTCATTTAAATTAGCGTTGTGCATGCAAATATTTATGATTGTAATTTCACATAGAATCATAAATAAAGACAAATAAAATATGGTGAAATAAGAAGAAACTGAAAGGGTAGTTTTATACATATATATACATATATAATTACATTTATCTAAACTTTTCTTTAAATATTTAAAAAAAATTCAGCAAGAAATTAATGCTAGTAAAATTAGTTATAAATTTATAAAATCATTTTTTAACAAATATCTATAAGCTATTTTTTAAGTGATAATTAAAAGCAGTATGTAGCTGCAATGGATTGAATGATAATGAGTTGATAATTATTATTAATTAATGGAGAAAATTCAAGAAAACAGATTTGTAATGCTTTACATATGGTTTTAAAAAGAAGGTACGTGTATTGAATGAAAAATATAACTTAACATTTTTAAATAAATTTTTTATAGTCTTAAAAATTTACTGATTTTTCGGTTACATCTGCATTCCTAACAAATACTAATATGTAATTTAAATATTTTATTCATTATTTTTTACAATATTATTAAATATTGAACGAAAATTGAAAAATAGAAAGAAAAGAAACATTACCTTTCAATTCTTATGGTTCAATGTAAATTAATACACATATAAAACTAATGAAAGTAATATAGGTTTTCTGGAGACAGAGAGAAGAACCTGTTGTAATGACACCGCTTAGTAAGGATCGAAAAGGCGAAATATCCTGTGCGTAAAGACTTCACTCCTGTTTGGTAGTATCTTGCGCATGCGCTCCTGACCGAACATGTTTAGTATTTCACACCTTTGCGGAAACTTAGTTCCATTAGCTTTTGAATATTGTACAATTTTATAAGCAGAAATAAATTTACCCATACAATCTTTTCTTACAAATATTCAATAAGCAGAAGAAAAGTTTAGTTAAATCATAAAAAGTAGAAAACACTGTATGAGAAACTTCTAGATATAGACTGATTTTATTCTGTATTTTTGGGAAAGTAAAATTTGTTTCATTAATTATAATTTTGAAAGGAACTATTATATAATTTTCACGTGAAATGAAGTTAATTGACATAAGTTAAATAGTACTTTCCTTCTAAAATTAAATTTCTCCTAAATTAAATTTGATGGGTAATTTGTTACGTGTGTTAATTCCAGTCGGAAGTAAAAATTTTAACTTTAGTTAATTATACACTTTTTTCAGGAATTATGACTTATTTTTTCATCATAATGTTTCTCTACAAGCTATTTACAAATATTTTTTCCCTATTTTTAGGTACACAATTTAAATTTATTATTATATAAAGAAATGAAAGTTTATCAAAAAATTTAAATTATCTTACAGGACACACATAGAGCTAATAGTTTTTATCCATTTGTCACAAACAAAATTGATCCCATGTTTACCAAAATTGTTGCACTCTTATTTTATTTAGTTAAACAGATTTTGAAATATGGGAGTAGAGTGCATATAGTTGTTAAAACTTGATATTACTTACAAATAAAGTAGTAAAATAATATAAACTAAATGTATTGTTAATAGAAAAAAAAATCATAAGATATAGTGCTTTTATTTTAACATATATGTATATGTAAATTATTCACCCTCAAGCAATTCATTTCCTACTAAACAAATCCAAGCTTCGTTTGGTTCATTTAGTTTTTGAGTTATTTAATAAGTAACATTTTTATACGTAAATTCAATGACTAATATTAGTTTTATTTTGTGTCAAGAGCATTAAAATAGGGCTTACAGAAAAATTATTTTTCATAACTTTAAAAAAAATGCTTATTTTACCTACAGTGAAACATATACAATTTACTGTTTCAATGTTAAATTACACAAATTATATCTTTACAAATAATTTTATAATTTCAAACTTAGCAGTGTATTATGTTTTATAATTCATTATTTCCACTGGGTGTTTTTTTCCCGTTGAATTCATATTTGAAATGAATTAGCAAGAAACACCAATAAGGAAAATATCAATAATTCATTTAACAAAGAAATGAATAAAATAAATAACCAGTGAAAAGGGGACTAATGATCCAGCACTAATTTTCGCCAGTTTACAGCCTCACTATCAAATCTCCGTGTCCTACGTTGTATGGACTATATAACCGGTAACAATTAGTCCGAATGATTAATGTTTTTCGTTCAAAAATATTCTTTTGTGAATTCCTGCGAGTTATATTTACGCCACATTATAAAGCTGTGAGATGACGGACCTCACAATTTCGAGCCATGTTCAAGTGACGAGGACCACACCTGAACTGTCACTCCCTGTCCTAACTTCCACACCTCGACATATTTCACGTGCATTGGCACCATCTTCACGATGGGTCTTCAGCGGTAATGGAATCAAACTCATGACACGCCAGCCACGAGATCGTTACCTTTGACGTCTAGGCACCAAGCCGCCGTATTCTCTTCTGAAATAATATTTCAGTAAACAAACTTTAAATGGGGATGCCAACGTTAATTTTTTTCCCTTACATTTTAAAAATATATGAAAAAAAGTAAATTTATACATTCATAAATACATGTAAAGTGCAAGGTGATTATAATTAAGGTTTAGCTTTCAAAATGCTTTAAAAAAAGAATCATGGGTCCGAACAACTTCAAATTTGAACTGAGTTACTTGAAATGAAAGGGGAAATGACATGGCATAGAAAAAAAGTTCCAAAGTGTATCAACAGATAGCACTGTAAGCGGCATAACGAAAGCGGATTCATTTACAAATGGCATTTTGAATTGATTTACGACGTCTTTGGCATGTGAGTTGCACATTGTTGTTGTCGTGTCCTTCCATCAGGGAAGGAATGAAAGTTGCTATTGTCTGTGAGACAGGTTGGACTTCTTAACGATAGATGGCGACACCACCTATCTCCACCTCCACAATTTTGGCACGGAACTGAAGGGGAGGGAAATATTCTCCAGCCCCCTGCACTCGTGGTTTCTGCTGCGACCGCCCACAAGACTTTCGGACCCACTGATTTAACGAGCACGTACTCCGTCTATACTCGGTGGTATTTAGTGGCATTGGGCATCGAACCCAGGCCCTCAGGTCTGGGGTCCGATGCTCTAACCAATAGGCTACCCACGGCCCAGTTGCACATTAAACTAACTATATTGTTCAATATGCATGATTTTTCCAATTTTTGACGGATTAAGGTATCCGACTACTGATGACTAATTGTTTTCTTTTTAAATGTAGATATGGGGATTTTTTGTGGTTTTTATATTTGTTTAGTACATTTTTAGAAAAATATGCTGAAATTAAGAAGAGGAAAAAAGAAATTAATATTTTTCAAAAATAAGATAAAATAGGTTAAAATTTACAAAAAAATAACATAAACGGGGCTCATTCTGTACCAAAATTTTATGAAACATTTTAAATTTTTCAACTCTGATATGTTAATATGTTATTTATTTTTGAAATGACTTTAAGGATAAGAGATTTTTACTTTTCAGTAAAACTAGAGCATTTTATCTTAGTTATTATATGAAATTGCTTATAAAAACAGTGATTATATTAACATAAGGGACAATAAATTTTGTAATAAAACAGTGATTGATGAATCTGAGAGTTAAAACACTTCAACTATTATACATAGCATGCACACAAAAAATTTCCTTCATTTATTTTGAAAGCATTCTCAGCAATTCCTCTCCCTTTTGAGCATTTTCAGAAAAACACATTTCGAGTAAAACGCGTTTTAAAGTATGACATCTTGCTTAAAGTAATGACATCTGCTTTTATTAAAACACTTGTAGTTTTTGTTCTAGCAAATGGAAAATAATAAACCTGGTCTTTTTATAAAGTTAATACGATGACCTACAAAATAAATTCATAAAAAATTGTCAATTTTTTGCAAAATTCACAATTTTGGGGTAGTCGAATACCATAAATTCCAAGTCATTTAATAGTTGTTGCAATTTCGGTGATATTCCCATTCACCATGGCAAGGTTGTACATGACTGGATGGAGAAACTTGGATTTTAACTGTTTGTGGGCCAAAAGTCACATAAAAGACAACGATGATTTTTTTTCTTATGCCATAATATTTATCTCTTCTTCGAGTATATTCAGTGCAAATGTTAAATTATTCTTAGCAATGAATATTTTTTACAGCATTTTGAAATTCGAGCTTTAATCACAATCACCATGCTTACTAATGAAATATATATAAGTACGTTCATACATTCATAAGTACAAGTAAAGTACATTCATCAATAAAAGGTAAACATCATGTGTGACTGTAAACACGAAACGTAAAAAACAATTTTCAGTTTCTTCATTTCATTTATTGGACTTAGAAACGAAATGCATTTGCTTAGAGTAATGGGAAAATTATTCATTTTGCTACTGCCAGTAGCTTACAAAACAATTTTGGGCTTGTAAAAGAACAAATGGTTAAAGAATAATTTTCTGTTTGTTAAACGAATTTGCTAAATTTTAGTTGTTTTGCTCATTTCTCTGTAGGCTGTTTCATACATTTTAAAAAGTGGTAGCAAAATTTGTACTTTTAGCTAACAGGCTATGAATTTAAATATATTGATTTTCATCACGTTACCCTTCAATTGTTGTCACTATGGAAAATAGTATTGTTTTTTGTTTCAATTTGGGAATACCACGTGAGGCTTATGAATTCTTAACGTGATGAATTTTTTTTCATAATTTTATAGTTTCATTAAAGTGACATTTTTTTCTTATATTCGTGTTTACTTTTACTATCGGAATCTATACATATCCTACACTGAAGTATAAGAGTTAATTGATTAATGACGCATTGTATCATGTTGAAACGAACTCATGTTTCACTCTTCTTTAATCCTTTAACTCAGTGTTTCTTAAATTGTGGGACGTGCCTCCCTGGGAAGGGGGGCGTGATAACCCTACAAGGGGGTACGAGTATATCCAAAAGTCGAAAACCAAAGATTATTTAAAAGAATTATTAATTTGTTGAAAGGAATCGAAACAAAATACATTTTGACATAATAAAAATAAAATACTCATTTACACTGGTATAATACTTTTATAAATGTATCAGTACTGCACAATGTGTTTTGTAACTATGTCATGTAGGACTATTCCTACTTCCCTCATGCCCTCCTTGTCTTCTCTCGGACCCGGCTAGATGTGTTGTGAGAACTGAATAATCAGTCGACATGATTCACTCTAATTATTTTATTGTCACAAAATATCAAGCAAGCACAACAATAATCCAATTAAGATTGTTGATCAATACTAAGAGCGCAAAGGTGAGACCAATTAGCCTAGGGATAATAGTAACGGACCCTCAACTAATTTCTACGATGACTTATACAAGCTCAATTTCAACTCCGCCACACGCTAACAAGTTATTCTCTAATTTCTATTTAAAGAGTGCTCACAATACCTGTACTCTTGTGAAGTCGTATTGTTGAGGCCTTGAACATTGATACTTGACGATTGATCCTCACTGGGAAATCTTTAATTAACACTTTTATAAATTAGATCCGCACTGCAATAACTCACGATCCTCCACTCACTAACTCTCAAAAAACTCGCGAACACATAATTTATATAATAAACTTAATTTGCATAATCACGTTTTCTTACCTTCGGTGAAATTTGGTTGAGAAAAATATTTCTCTAAAATAGTCAGTCCCCAATGAGCCGCGTATAGATCCCTCACAACTAATTTAACAGTATTAATTTAAGTAGTTTAATAATTACCAGGGAGCAATGGCATGTCTCATAAAATTATATACGAAATTTAATACTTGTCTTGATAATTGGTACAGTTTATAATTAAAGTCGTATTGTAGCTTAACGTCACAGTATATTATTAGTGAATTCAATAGATTGTTATTGTATGGAGGGGGCGATGAAAATTAAGATTGAAAACTGGGTCACAAGTATAGAAAGTTTGAGAAGCACTGCTTTAACTATTCATGCTTTTACACAGAAGACTAAAAAAACACATTTTTTGTTCCGTATAATTAAACACTGTGTTTAATGTTATTAGAAAATGGAAGGATTTAATTTTAATTTTAAATTTTAACTTTTTTACACCATATTTTATTTTACAATTGTGGATCACAAAAACTGTAAAATGTTTGTTTGTTCTATAGGAAGACTTTTTCTTATATTTTAAAAACATTTCTATTTTCATACTTTTTAAGCGGGGTTGAGGGCTTTAAATGTGTGTGTAAAGAAGCTGGTGTATATTCCTCTGAAGAATAATCCAAATAATCAGCCCACATTTCTGAATCTGTATCCAAATTGAATGAATACTTTCACAAAATAAGTTTTCTTTGTAGCTTATATTATCCGTTATTTCAAAGGTCACCCGTCTGGATTAAAAAGCAGTGCATACAGTAGACCACAAACTTTAAAGATCTAAATTCTCACCTTTCCCATAAAGTAAAGAAAGGATAAAATCATTTTAGTACCATAGACAATCTACATCATTTTTTTCTAAACATTAGAATTAAATAATATATATCCACCACAAAATCCTCACTAAAAAAACACATAAGAATTAAAACTCTGCACCCGTAAAAAGTTCGGGCAAACCGGTTGCGACCAAATTAGTAGCTCGTGCGCTGTACGAGCAAGACAGTTAAATAATTAATTTAAATAAATTGTTTATCCTCAAATTCAAATTTAAATTAAGACAGGTTGATTAACAACATAATTAATTAACAGAATTAGCTAACTTATGTCTGTAATTCATATGAGAATCAATTTGTGTCAGATTATAAAAATATAATCTGCTCGCTGCTTTTATCAAAGTATAAGTCGTATAAATTACTCATCACAAAATGAATATTGTTTTGGCTATTTATATTTATATCTTTTGATAATATGAAAGGAAACTATATTCAAATAAAGTTTGATTATAAATCTTTAAATGACTTTGATCTGCAAAGAATATATAAAAAAAACCTTTAAAATCATATTACAAATAATATGACATGATTAATTAAATTTATTCTCTGTGTCTTAGATAAAATCTAATAAATTCACTTTATCTGACAACAACATGTTTTAATTTTTATCATGCACAGCGTTTCTTAATGATCGGTAATTAAATGTGTGCTACGAAATACATATAAACACAAACACAAAACCAGTTTAATTCTATATATTCTCTTTCAATATTTCTCATTAACCAATGTTAAAAAATATTTCAACTCTGTTTCAAATTTATCTGTAAAGTTTTCCAAAATTATACTATTAATTATTAAAAGAGTTTTTTTTCTCTCTTCTCTATATATATATATACATATAGTTCATGATATAAAAAAATAGTGATACATTTAGGGAGTGTCTATGGCAACACTTCTACTATAAGACAACATGAGGGCTATTGGTGGGTGAACTTCGGTTAAATGACGAGGAACACAACTAAGCTTCCTTCCTCTCCAAGCTATTACACCAAACCAACGGGAGGACTTTAGGCATGATATATTCAGTTCTTTCTCAGTAGGAAGAGGAAAAAACTAAATAAAGATGAATATTTCATCTTATATCTTATAACAATGATTTTATAAAAAATGTTTCCTTATCTGCTTTACCTCTTTATTTGTTTGTATGAGAAAATAATTCTGAGAAATCCTCTCTCTTTTCTTCTTCTATCATCCTAAAAAAGCACACTCTTTTTTAGCTTTACCGATTTATTTAACCGGGATCACCACTCGAAAAAAACTTCCTAAAGTTCTCGCGCAGGGTATGTCATATTGAAGGGTGTTTACATTGTGTTTTTACCATAAATTTTGTATACAAAGGTTAAAAAGGAAGAAAAGTAGGAAATAAAATATGTTTCTTATTTTTTCAAACGTAAATTTAGTTTTTCTGTTCTTTTTATAAGGGCATTCAGTGCATTGTTTATACACTCCTTTGATCTCGTCGTGAGTGAATGCGATGTTTTCACTGGATCTTAATTATTTTTTTTAATCTGTATATTTTCAGAACTATTCATTTAAGAGTAAACTTCCCTATTCTTTAAATTCAAAAATTTTGGAATTTCTTTTTTATTTTCTCTTATTGTTCCACAGCGATAATTTTTTTCTTTCAAAAGTTCATCTGAAAGTGGATAAGATGTCTGCCAGTTGTCTCCTTTAAAATTACGTTCTTCCCAAATGCTTTTTGTCTCTACATATAAAACACTTATTTTCAACACTGTCTCCCTTTTCTAAATATGAACCGATTTCAGTGGAGGAATCATGCTTGCTGTTATACTCTTCATCATTTGATTTTTCCTTATCATAACCACCTTCATCCAAAAATACTGTTACACTATATCTATTAAATACTGTATCTATTAAATTTACTTAAATATCACATTTTTCTTCATCATAACTATAATAATATCCAATAGCATAAGAAAGATTTAAAATGTGCTCACACACATGCATTCAGAGCTGTAACGGAGATTCACGCGCAGGGTATGACATACCCGAAAAGGCTATATCCAAAAATATACATTTAGAATTCACCTACAAGCTAAAGCTCCTCAAAGGATAGGACCTTACAGTCAGCTACGCTAGAAATTATCCGTTTTCCGCAAAAGGTTTAGAAGGAGCGTTGAAAAAAGTTAGTGGATATGACACACCCTGCGCGAGTAGTGCCGACTGAAAGTATAAAAAAAACTAGACAGTAAACTCTTTAAATATTAATACAATAATACTTAGAGTCCACTATTGGATCACCTCGTTCAAATCGTCTTTCTTCAAATATTTTCGCTAGCGCTCCTATTTTCTCGTTCACTTTCTGGAGTTGAGTGGAAGCGGGCTGCATGGCGCTACCGATTACTAAACATTATCTGCAGATAATAAACTATAGATATTGAATACAAGTATGTGAAGATAGGAAAATAAGTTTCCATTAAAATTATTATATTTAAAAATTGCATTTTTGAAATGCTTAATTTCTTCTGAACTCATGTGTAAATATAAAACCTCATTAATCAAAAATCGAATAGAGTGATGCTGATTACAATTTTCAATCTTTTTAACCATACACCAGTAAATTGTATCATATCTACAAATTTCAAAAAATGATATTGTTTGTAAATGTTTGTAAAAATGCATTGCGAAAGATATGATATATTGCTTGAAAATGTGTAATGTTAAGTATATTGTAACAATAATTCCATACGTCTATGAAATTTGTTGCATTTCTGTAACTGCAGACATCATATGCAAATTTTGGCTTAAGCTTCATAATAATTGATTCGTAAAACCATTATGGGAGAGCTATTTGCACACACACTCTTTTTCTTTTGTATTCTAGTAAATGTTTGTTACTCTGCCTGAGTTGTCGCAGATGCTAAATATTGTTTATTAAATTTTATTACATTTTTAGAAACAAAATAGTATTTTATTAGTTTTCAGCTATTTTTTGCCACATTACAATCAGCCTACACCATTACATTTCCGTATACTAAACTTTGAGTACTTTTCGATTTTTGGATCTTTTTTATATATAAAAAACCAGATGTTTTGTCTCCCGGTTTTACTGGTTACTGGAGCGTCATAACTAAATAAAATGTAGAAAAAGAACTGAAATCGATTGAAATATGTCGTTCTAAAGCAGAAATGAACTCTTCAACTCATCCTTAGTATTGACTTCGTTAGTTTAGCGCACATGTTTTGAACTTCATCACCGTGGAACTACACTTGTATATGAGTTTCTATCATTTGTTTTTTCGTGCAACTCATCTTAGATAAACGTTTCTAGAGAATATGCCATAAATTCTCAACAAGATTGAAATCTGGTGAATTACCTGGCAAATTAAGCACTTCTGTTTTATTTCCCCGCATAAAAGTCTGGACCAATTTCGAATTGAACAAGAAGTTTTATCAAATGTTTCCATGAATGCAATAACTCTACTGCGAAATATTTATATGTATTTGACAGAATTAATCATGACTTTAAGAGGAAATAAACTTCTAGTGCTGTTTGTTGTGAAACATCTCTTTAAAACATTTGTTTAGAAGGGTGTTTTACAGTCTGTTGGGTATGATCCAGTAGAAGAGTTACATCTTCACATCGTCTAACTACACCTGATTTGCATCTCTGTACAAATAAATGTTTTATCACTGAAAATCACCTTCTTAGAGTCGTTAAGAGTCCAGGATCTATATTTTCTGTCCCATGCTAAACGTGTTTCACCTTTTTCTGAACAGGAAATTGCTTTTCCTGGGTCTTGTTGCCTTACGTCTTGTTGCCTTAATAAAACCTTTCAAGGTATTTGCATAACTTTCTTTGACTTATTTTGCTAATTATTATTCTAATTTTATCAATTCTTGGAGAAGTTTTCCGTTTGAGCCCTCATTTTCCTTTTTGTTTTGGAGACAATATACCGGAATCTTGAAATGTTCTTAAAATTCTTGAAACACTTGTTTCCCACACCAACTACAGTAGCTATATTTCTCACAGCCATTCGCTACAGCTATAATTCTCAGTGTTCATTAAGAATGATTGTTTGGAACACTTCCTTGGAGTAATATCCATCTCAGGTTAAGTAAATGTAATACGTGTTACAAGGAACGCAAAGTTATAACCACCAGCACTGAAAGGCTCACAGCTGGATATTTGAAGCACCAAAAACAATCAAACGGGTAAATTATAGTCAAGGACGATGAATCACATTATCTCTAGGCAAATATAATCGATTTGAAGGGTTTCTGCTCATCAATTGTAATCACAAACCAATTCAGACAAGAAAAAAATGCTTGTCCCAATTAATTCGAACTTTATAGTATTTATAAACACAAACATACGTAGACATGCACATACTTATACACACACCATTTTTATGTATATGTATATATATATACAAGGGGTGATCAAATGAAAAGGTACAAAATGACACGGGGGGGGTACAAATGTAGACTTAATTCAAAATATTCACCATAGGCCTGAGCACAACGATCCCACTGATGAACAAGCCGCAGGATTCCTTGTTCCCAGAATTCCTGTGGCTGTGACGAGATCCAGTCCTTCACAGTGTCCTTGAGTACTTCGTCCGAGTTGAAGTGCTTCCCTTTCAGGTGTTTCTTCAGTGGACCAAACAAATGGAAATCGCAGGGCGACATGTCTGGACTGTAGGGTGGATGGTCCAACGTCTCCCATTTGAACTTGTCCAGTTCCATTTGTGTGACTCTGGAGACGTGTGGACGCGCGTTATCATGGAGCAGAATCACACCCTCCGTGAGCAGCCCCTGTCTTTTGTTCTTGATGGACCTGCGTAGGCGTCAGTGTCTCACAGTACACATCGGAGTTAATGCTTTTTCTGTGCTCGAGGAATTCCACAAGTAGCGGACCTTGAACGTCGAAAAAGACAGTGAACAACACCTTGCCTGCTGACTTCACGGCTCTGAACTTTTTAGGGGGAGGTGACGACGCATGCTTCCACTGCATGCTGTCCCGCTTTGTCTCTGGCTCGTAGTGATGGCACCAGGTCTCATTACCTGTGACGATCCGCTTCATGAAAGCGGGGTCTTCCTGATACCGAAACAGATGTTGCAGTGCTAGTCCCATACGCAGTTTCTTTTGCTGGTCGGTGAGCTGCTTCGGAACCCAAGCGGCACTCACCTTCCGAAATCGCAACCTGTCGTGAACAATTGTCCACACAGTTCCATAGCTGACATCCAACTTCAGCGCCAAAATTCGCAATGTGTCACTCCGATCACATCTCACTAGGTCGTCCACCTTGTCGATGAGATCGCTCGTGATGACAGTGTTTGCCTGGCCTGGTCTCTGGTCATCACCCACACTCTCACGGCCAGCGCGAAAACGAGCACTCCATTTTCTGACAGACTTGTGAGAGGCACATTTCTCCCCGTAAACGGTCACCATCCGCCGATGAATAGCTGCCGTTTTCTCACCTTCCGTTGTCAGAAATCGGATAACACTTCGCTGCTCCTCAATCGTCGAATTTTGCAACGCGAACGCCATCCTGACCTTATACGGACTGCAACATCATTTGGACGCTACTTTTTATAAGAGCCTTTGCTCTCTCCTGCGCATGCGGGCGCCCGCGCATGATCCGATCCCAGTCAAAGCCTTCAATGGCATCCCGAGATGTCTCGCTACATTCTCCCATGGCGGAATATGCAAATATTTAACTGATTCATTTTTATGTCGTTTCGTACCTTTTCATTTGATCACCCCTTGTATATATATATATATATATATAGTAACATAAAATGAAAGAAATATATGGCATAATGAAATCGATAATACAAAATTATATCACTAACAAAGCTACAAGATTTAAACCAGATTTCAAGAAACACAACTTTAAAAATGATGGAAAAGTCTATTGTAGAAGAATTAACTAAGCGTATGTATAACATGGAACAGAATTAGAACTTTAAAATGTAAGAAACCAAAAGAGTCAATAGACTAAAATGAAGACCTATTATGATTTCTAAAGCTGTTGCTGAATTAGGACCAGCAAAATTAGGGTTAAATACATTTTATGGATCCAACCTTCCCCTGTTCAGCAGAAATTTTATACATAACAGGAAAACATACCCATATTGAAAAGTTAGGCCTAAATATATATATATATATATATATAGTCATGATGTATACTCCAAAATTTACATACATACCGTAAAATCCGGCATAGAACACGCACTTATAAGACAAAAAAAAGATTGAAATTTACGGGTACATGTTATACGCCGGGTATAAATGACAGCTTTTAAAATAAAAAAAATTATTATAAGCATTAAAAAACTACACATTCTACATATATCGAAATACTGTTTATGAAAAAGAAATTACATATCTTATGCAATTTAAGGGCTGAAGTTCCAGAAATAAACTATTTATTCAAAAGCTTGGAATAATACCTTGAATAAATGACTTAAAAACATAATGGTCTTACATATGTACTTGTAAATAAAATGGGGGGCGCGTTATACGGTGAATATATCTCAGAATTATAAAATGCAATTTGAAAGTATAGGGGTGCGTTATACGCCGTATTTTTCGCAACATATTAACTTAAATTATATTAAAATAATGAGTATCAACGTGTTTAATTACATGAATACAGCTTTAAAAAACTTCCACAAACTCTAGTTACGCGTATTTGGCAAGAAAAAGAAAACGGATTATTTATTATATTTTTTTTCTCAATGTTTTCTACATCTGGTGCAAAACAAGAATTCAAAATCGAAAAATATCTCAATAAATTCGAAAGGTTTTTCTAGATTTAGTACTTTTGACTCTTATTTACTTTTAGTTGCTTGATCCTTATTTATATGAGTTTGCTATTTACAACCTCGAACCTCACTAATGATTTTTCTTTTTTCTCATAAAGTTTGAATTTTCAGTAAACACAAGTGACGCCCACAGGATGCCCTGATATTTTTCTTCTATTTTCAACTTTTCTTCTTGTCATTTCACTACTGCCTTTTTCTTCTTTCGAGATTTAGAGTTTTATTTTGATCACATATATACTTTCGACCCTTCTCTTTGTTATTTCATCTTCATTTAATCCTTCTTTCGTGATTTATATTTTTATTTGGATCACACATATACATATTTCCAGAAATTTAGAAATTCTTGGTGCCAAAACCAATAATCACGGTATTAAACCAGACCCTAAAATAAAATCATGATGTTAAATTTCATTTCAGGGATAAACATGATCAGGAGTTAAATAAACAGAACTTTAAAAGAAAGTGTTTTTCAAAAAAATGTGTGGATTTTATTTAATATTCCCATTAAAATAACGTTCCCCATGCATGGAGAAAAATATGTTAAGATGGATATTTTTCATTTAAAATCTATTCTGAATATATTTTCATCACACGTACATGGAAAAAAAATCAGTTAAATTATTTCTTAACTCTCGAAAAAAATAATAATAGTTTTAAAACTAATATTTAATAAATTATTAATTTACCACCAAATTTCAAATAAAAACAGGGTTCAAATGAAAAACCTCTTCCATGTTAAGGTATTAAGAGCTTTTATTATTTTTTCAACAGGTAAAATTTATGAGAAACAATTTTAATTGAAGGACGTAAATAAGAACAAATACTGAGTTTTACTAAAAGCCTATCTATAATTTATGAAAATTATTTTTCGTGCAGAAAAAATAAATAATTTTATTTCAATAAAAGGTAGATATTTTTAGTTATTACGTATTTGTTTTTAAACCTTACATTTAAAAGAAAATACTTTTTAATGTTTAAAAAAAGCGAATAATTATTTTTAATTAAGATTGAAACACACTCACGTATTTTTTTTTCTATATTAAAATAATTTTTTCTTTTCATTTTTAAAAAGTCTTATTAAATTATTTCTCAATTAAAAATAGTTAAGTTGCTCGCAAACTCTTTTGTTCATCAAAGTAAAGCATAATATAGAATGTTTTACAAAATTTCTCTCATTATATGTAGGAAATACAGATAGGAAAATAATATTTTATAAATTAGGATATAAAAAATTAACCTTAGTGCTAAATCTTTGAAAGTTTCCTATGCTAATATTTTCTTGCTAACAGTTAAAACTCTAAAAAAAGGCGTTTAAATATTTTTTTAATGTTTTAAGATGTAAAATATAACATAAAAAATAAAAAAAAATATACATAAATTATATTTTTTCCCTTTAATTCAATACACATTATAGAAGTTTTTTTGATAATTTTGCCAATCTCAAATAATCGTTAACCATTGGACATTATAGTGAAATAAAAAAAATCAATAATACTTATTTTAATGCTCAACAAAATTCAGAACAGAAAATATATTACCATTACTAACAATTGTGTATAATTTTGTTATAATTTAGAGTATTTATAGTAGAGAAGAATGTAGAGGTGATTCACTAATTAGAAAGAATTAACCGACATTAAACGTAAATTAGTATCAGAACCATGTATAATGAGAATATATCTAACAAACGACATAAAATTGAATCCACAGAACTCGTGTTGTGAGAGAAACTCTATTGAAAGAACTAAAGAAAAAGGAAAAATATCCACTAACAAAGTACTTAAGTCATTAATGTTATTCAATGTGGCAATTTTAGACCAAATTCAAATTATTTCGCTTTAAAAACACGCATATGTGAAGGAACAAAACTATATTAAACACTATTCACATCAAAATTATTTATTTTGCAATTTTTAAATTAGAATGAATCAAAATGGTTGCAACAGAAGTTCGTATGTGTTCTTTTCTAAAAAACGTTTAATGATTAAAATTTCAATGAAAAATTAATTTTACATATATTTGTTTTTGCTAATTTCAGAAAAGCTTTTTTTTTTTTTTTTTTTTTGCATTGAGATCGAGTGAATATTTTTATAAATCTCTATGAATGCATTTATTTTATTTTCCATCGCCATTTTGACAAATTATAATTTTCATTCAATTTTGGGGACCAAGAATTCCTATCAATCCTACAGCAAAGATAAGAAATAATTTTTTTTTAATTTTAAAAATACTATTAACCTATTTAGATTAATTAATTTTTTAATATAAAATTACTTGTGTTTAGAAGTTAAAACCCATTTGAAACTCTTTGTTAATTTTTGCCCAAAATTCTCAAATTCCGCAACAGAGTAATAACTGTCTAAGTATATTTCTCGAAACATTATATCTTTATAAGAAAACGTACGCCTTTTTAATGTACATCTTTACGAGAAAAGAAGTACTTTAAAAATGAAATATGAGAAATATATTGAATTTATTGGACTTGAAAATGTTTTATGAGCAAAAGGTTTCTGATGATTAATTTAGAAAATATTTCATGGTATTTTTTGTAGTTAAGAAACTGTCACCAGCCTTTATAAGGGAAATGTTGTAAGTTAGATGAAAAATTGGAGTCTCCTAGATGATAGGTACTTGAAATATGCAATCATTGATCAATAGCTATTACAGATACCTTATAAAAGATCGGAGGATGAATCAAAATCTTATTTGATCATCTCCTTTTAAATGGCGAATGTTTATTGCATTTTTGGTTGTATATGGATATATATTTACAGTTAAATACGTTTAACACAAAAATGTTTGTGACAAAATATAGGTTATCATGATAGCGCTTAAGGTTTCCGACTACCCTAGTGGCCACGGTAGCCAAATGGTCTAGGCATCGGATCGTGACTAGCATTTCATGATTTCGATCCCAGTACTACTGAAGAATCGCCGTGTAAGGGAGAGATGTACGTAAAATCAGTCTGGAGCTCAAGCGTCCTCCCGTTGGTGTGGTGTGGTAGTTAGGAGAGAGGGGTGCCAGCTCATGTGTCATCCGTGTCCTTTGACCATGGTTCAAAATTACGCGGACCGTCTACAAAAGCCCTCGTGTAGCTGAACAGTGGGATGTTAATATTCACTCACTCACTCACCTTGACTACCCTAAAATTGTGAATTTTGCCAAAAATTGACAATTGTTTTGATAATTTTATTTTATCGGCCATCTAATTTGATTTATAAAAATACCAATTTTATCATTTTCCGTTCATTAGAACAAAAACTACAAGTGTTTTAGTAAAAGCAGATGTCATTACTTTAACCAAGATGTCATACATTAAACCGCGTTTTACTCGAAATGTGGTTTTTTTTAGAATAATCCATCGGCGTCAGCGATTGCTAAAAAAGTTTGAACACAATTAACTGTGAACTTTTTTCTGTAAGTTCTGAAAAATAATAGAATTGTTTTAACCTTCAGATTTACCAATCACTGTTTTATAACAAAATTTACAGTCCCTTATGTAAACATAATCACTGTATTTTTAAAGTTATTTCATATATTAACTGAGATAAAGTGCTCTAGTTTTTGTAAAAAAGAAAATATCTCTTATTCTGAACGTCATTTCAAAAATGAATAATTTAGCAACACATTAGATTGGAAAATCGAAAATTTGTTCATAAACCTTTGGTACAGAATGAACCGCGTTTATGCTATTCTTTTGTCAATTTTACCTATTTTTTCCCATTTTAGTAATAATAATTTCTTTCTCTCTTCTTAATTTTAGCACATTTTTCTTAAAATGACTAAACAAATCTAAAAATAACCACACAAAAAATTCCCATATTTCCATTAAAAAAAAAGCTGTCGCAACCAGTCGGATACCTTTAGACGAAATATCGGTTAACAGAAAATTATACAATATACGGTACCGACAAAATTCTATGGCTTTTTATGAATATTTTCTCTTAACACGAAATGAAAATCGCTTACCTCAAAAAGATTTCCTTTCCGGGAATGAACAAAATACGGAAAATACCAGACATTCAATGAAATCTTTGAGAAAGTTTCTGTATTATTTTACTGTTCTACTGTGTCTTCGAAAAAATACGTTAAATTGGATGATGATAACGTGTGTACAGCCCCAATTATGGCGGATAAAACATTTTGGAGTTTATTCAAAGCTTAAATATAGCATTGGTGCAGATAACGAAGACGAAAATGAAATGTCTAATACAGCTCCTGTTCCGTAAATATCAACAAAAGGTGAAATCCACTGGGAAAGGATTTTGTAGAGCAGCGAAATAAGTTTTAGCTTAAAAAAAGATAAATTATATTGACAATGGGGTGCAAACTATAAAAATATTGAAGTCTAAATTGCATTCAAAATATTTTACACCTATATTAAATTTCTTAACAAGTTTTAATTTTAATTAGTATTACGTTACTTGAAGAAATAACTATATAATTCGCTTTTACATTTTTATTCCTACTGTAAAAAACGTTCTGGCCAGGAAGATCTTTTCTCAATGAAATTTCAAAATAAGGGTTAATTAATATTTATTGGAAGAAAAATAAAATTATTATAAGAAAATGCTTCAAAGGAAAATTCTTTGTTGTAATAACACATTTGGATATTTTCCATTTTTGTACGTAAGTTATTTTTGTACTTGTTTTCTTGCAAAAATAAGTAAATTAAGTATTGGAAAAGTTGTGACGGGGCTATTCGTGAGATTTCCGAACTAATCCTCTTGGGAAACATTGGGGCTAGCATTTATACTAGTTCCCAGCCTTTTCAGGAAAAACACGAGATTGATATATGTTAATTAGTTCGACTATATAAATTATATATATATATATATATATATATATATATATATAGGTTTTGTAGATGTATAGGGAGAAGGAGCCGCCAAGCTGTCACGTAAGTTGAATATCGGAGAATTACTTCACGAACTTAGCGTGCGTTAAAAAGGTGTAAATTATTAGATTTAAGATAGTAGATTCAGTACCGGCCTGAGGTTAGTTAGTGATCGTTCTCCTTGTCCATTTGTGGTAGTCGCGTTTACTTAGAATTGAGTATTAGGATTAATCGACGTTTTAGGAATCACTCCTAGGTTTCTTCTTCTAGTTAAACCTGTGATAGTTTAAGTGTTTGTTAGTACTTGAATAAATATCTTTGTTATTATGGCGTTTTTTGGTGATGTTATGTTTCCTCCCACACTTAGAGACACGCCGGGTGGAGTGAACGGGGTCCCAGGTAGGACCCCGCCACCACAAAGTAACTGCTTTAAAAAAAGTATTTGGCACAATAGAAATAGAAATGACACTCAAATATAGCTGAGAATATTTATCATAATTATAAAACTAAAAAATTTGAACATTATTATTACTAACGTAAGATTCATAGATTTGTCTATTTTTATCAAAGCAAGCTCGAAAATATTTTATATTTTGTTCAGTGCCTTATAGGTAAAAATTTTTGTTCAAGATACAAGATATTTTGCTTCTTTTAAATGCTCTTAGGAAAATATACAAACAACATTGCAGTAAATTTTCTTCAAAAGAACGTACAGAATCAATATATATATATATATATATATGTGTGTGTGTGTGTGTGCATATATATATTGCATCAATACATACAGAGTCGGCAAATAAAAGTGACCCGAACGAACCTGGAACTGGGGCTACTTTCATTCCCCACCCTGTATATAGGCTCCCTTTCTCATACACTCTCTCACTCATTGCAGTACCTACAGAAATCTTACACCTACAGACTTGAAATTTGACAGGCGCATTTCTTTTTTTAAATCCATTTTCCTTCCTTTAAACGGGTTTTGCGGAAATTGATATCCAGAAAAAGTTGCTAGGGTTCACAAAAACGTTATAAATTTTTAAAAAATGCGTTTTTGAAGTATTAGACTTAGACTTAAAATTTAGTAAGCAAGTCGCTTTTGTGGAGACTGAAATTTTGAACCGTGACTCATTTTTGAACCTAGAGCCACAGACTTGAACTATGTTAAACATGTTTTTGTTGTTTTTGTTTTAGAAGTGGAAATTAACTCTCGATAGGGTTGTGGCGAGTCACGTGAGCGTTATAAATAAAAGAAACTTTCCGCTTTTGAACTATTAATCCTACAACCTGGAAATTGACAAGCGAGTTTTTTTTTTGCTGTTGTTGTTGTGTAGAGTAGAGATTGTGTTTTGCGGAAATTGACTCCCAAAGGGAGCTGCGAGGGCGTAAAATATAGACTTCCGATTTAGAAATTCGAATATTGTCCTTCTTAAATCAAAAGGCGAGAACACTAAATTACTTTCAGTGTAATTCAAAACTTACTGCTAGGTCTTAGAAGTCACACACAAAATAAAAATAACTTAAATTTCGTAAGACAACATATTTGTATTTCCCATGACTTATTTAATATAATAGCTTTGGTTACTTTATGTACACATTCAATAAATAACAAGCACGTGTTCATATAATTTTATAGTTTTAGTTGAGTTAAATAGCTATCAGATTTTGATATTGTTGAATAGGTGTGTCAAGATAAAAAATAAACTTACAGAACTAGTTTTGTCAACTTCTAAATTCATTCATAAAATTGGTTTATATATTTAATGGAATATTATTTTTAAAGGTTTAATAAACATAAATAAATCATAGTTATAAATTAATAATCTTTATATATATTTATATATACACATATTTTAAATTTATAGAGTAAAACAAATTTGTTTTTATAAAAGCTAAAATGAAACGTGATGCATAAAAGTAAATGACAGCAAACGATATTCAATTTGTTGAATATGAAGAATATTACATTATGATCTATTTAATAGACAAGTAGTTATTTAAATAATTTGGCATTGGATGTATATATTTCATCTATTTCAAATAATTAAGAATTTGACTTTTCTAAATTAAGCTGAAGATTGAAGTATTTTGTTGAATTGACATCTGCAATTGAAATAGTATGCTATTAGAAACGCACCTCGAAAATTTCGTCAAATAACAGAGATTGAACCGACTCTTTAATGTCCGGTTTCCACACGTCACTCCGCAATTAAGCTTTCAAATTCCGTTTGATTAGACAGAAGTTATTCCTGAATATTCACCCTGGTGACATCAAATGGGAAATATTCTGACATGAGATACCGAAATATAACAATCTGGTTGTCATGGTATAACTGTGTTTATACGCATTTCTCTCATACCAGAAATTCCCAGGTTTTAGTGTAATATAAACACGGTCATATACAAAGAAATATAGTTAAAATGCGCATCTGAGCTGTTTTTGTGTATAGTGTGTATATTTATATGAGGAAAGTAATGGTAGTAATGTCTTCATGTTAATGACAAAACATCGAAATTTACTTATATTAAATGTTAATCTTTCCCTTAACTTTTACCAATTGAAATTTAAAATTCAATAAGTATGTCAGTATATCAGTGATTCTCAAACGTGTGACTCAATTTTCAATTATAATTTTTATCGCGCCCCTCTCTCTATACAATAACAATGTATTGAATTCAATATTGCTATACTTTAACGTAAGGTTACAATACCACATTAATTATAAACCGTACAAAGGATCAAGATAAGTATTAAATTTTGTATATAATTTTATGACATATTCCATAAGGACACACTGTGGTAATTACTTACTTTCTTAATTTGGTACTGTTAAATATTAATTATGAAATACATTGTATACAGTACTGACACATTTATAAGTGTATTATATTAGTGTAAATGTGTATTTTATTTTTTAAAATGTCGTAATGTATTTTGGTTTACTTCCTTTCAGTAAATTAATAATTTGATAAATAATCTTTTGCTTTCGACTTCGATATATTCGCACCCCACAATTGGAGAAACGCTGCAGTACATAATCTAAATAAAGACAGAGTTTGTGTGTATGTATGCGTGAAGCAGCACAAAAACTTAAAGACCCAGATGCGCAAATTTTGACATGTAGAAACTAGAAGTAATGATGATGAACACATTAACTTTCGAAATTCACTTTAGGTTTCTTAAAATTTAAATTTGAATCAAATTTCGATAGTTATGGCGATAGCACACACCACATGATATCGCGTACATCTTTGAATTAAAAATACCTGTGTAATATTTTGAAGATCCTTATATATTTTCATTATCATATATTTAGTAATTTCTTTTCACTTTTAAATCAATATTAGAATTTTTTCGAATAAATAATTGTACAAAATATTTTTCAACGTTTGCTTTTTAGTTCAGTCAATACGGTTTTTGCTTAGAGAGAGAGAGAGAGAGAGGTTTTGCTTTTTCCCTTTGGATGTATTTGGATCAAAACTAAGCTTTCTTAAATAATCCTAGACTATATTTTAGTTTAATTTTTCTGTTAACTTAAGTTAATGTTAATATGTTAATTTCTTTTTTAGTTTATGCCTTCTTGTTGTTGCCGATAACTTAATCAAAACTAAGGCATTTCTTTTTCTGTTTCAGATAGTGTGCATCAATTAATGTTAACACTTTGTAGCGGCCCTAAGGTCGCAGGTGTAGTTAGGGACACCATATCAACAGACAATGTTATTAAAATAATAACTTTTACTTCAGTTCAATCAATTTACTATCAATCAAGATTATAAACTGAAGAAGCAATCCATTTTGATAACTATCTTAAGTTCGTAAGATAAATAATTAAACACTTATCTGAGTGTGATCGATAGAAAAGCACACGTCAGATCTGTCTTGGGTCGACTATAATCTTGTCTAAAACTTCTTTTCACTAAATTTCTGAAGAACACTTCGCTAATCTCACTTTAATAACGTAATGACTAACTGAAACACTCACATTGCTAGGGTTTAAATAGCACTCACATTGACAAAAAAATCAAGTTCTCTCTGCAGAAGGCGGTTTTAAGCTCAAACAACAGTTAAAGAAGTATTTCCTGAATAGGATTAATGAATGTACGTGAATAGGACCCGTCACAACCGACACTTCTTCCGTTAAAAGTTGCTTCATATTTACTGAATAATGATGGTTGTTTTATGATCTGCATTGTTAGAAATCATAGCGGTTTGCATTTGTGCATGTCTCGTTTTCTTCGTGTGTTTTGTAATGGAGATTATGTAGCAAAGATGGAAAGGCTCAACGCATGAAATTTGATATTCTAAATCTTCTGAGAGATAATAATTTGCATATGTAGGAGATTTTTTCAAAAATTCTTTACATTTTTAAAAAAATTAATTAAGTTTTGTACATTTTCTGATTAACTTTCGAATAAAATGTCGTACGATGACGATGCTTTTACTATCTGAGAGATCGAAGAGTTTTTATAAAACCTAACATTGTTTGTGGCATGTAAACTTGTGACGGACCATACGCGTCCTTCCACTAATCCTCTTGGGAATTCTTTTGGGCCAGCATTTTCAATCAATCTTCTTTGAAAAATAGAAAACGTGATATGCAAATAAATTTTAATATATATATTCTTGCTTCACGTGTTCGAAGTTAGTGAGTTGTGAATAGGTTAGAAGTGAATTAAATTGGCAGTTAAATGTATACGTAAACAATGTAAGAAGCCAGAAGTTTAGATATTAAGAAAGCGATAGGATTAGCGAGCGCGAAGTGTTAAAGTCAATTTAAATTTAATAGAAGACTGCAAGATTTCAGGTACTGTGCTTTTAAATTAAGTACATGTTTAGAATGTTTAACTATAGTGCGGTCATTAAATACGTAAGTTCTATCTAAAGTAATACTAAAGTTAGAGCTGCATGATTGAATACGTTCTCTCCAACGCGAATCTCGTCTCCCTCTTTCTCTATTACTGATTTAAATAATTATATTCATAGCGTTATTTGTTTTGAGTTGTTTATAGAGATAAATAAAATAATTGAAATTCACCATGTCATAGGATCCTTTAGTTTCTCCCACGCCTCTGTATTACAGGGTAGAAGGGATGTAAACGCGTTTAAATTTACTGGCGATTTTTAACGGATTTTTAAAAATAGCACTAAAATGCATGGATTTTAGGTCCCTTATTTTTAAATTACTCCTTCCAGACTCAGAATTAATACTGCATGCGGCATGAATGTTCACCTTCGTTTAGAAAAAGAACTGGGGGAAATGAGCATTATTAGTTGGTGAGTTTTATAGAAAATCTAATCACATACACCGGTGATCCCCAACCACTTTATCGCCTCAGTCTGGTTAACTTTTCATACGCGAACTGGTCAACGTTGAACGGCTTGCTAAAGTAGGGGGGGGGGGTTGATTGTTTATATATTAGATAGTTTTGATTTAATAATTGTATTTAAACATGCTTTCAGAACAAAATACAGTTACACCAAGAAATGAATATGAAGTGATTTCCACAAAAAGTCGCCCATACTCGAGAAAGATACATCACAGTAAATAAAATGAAAATAATTTAAAATTCCTTGCGTAGATCGGGAGTTTTGGATCACTGATATAAAACAGTGAGAAAATTTTCTTTTGTGTAGCCATCCCGTCTTTAGAATACAGGAAAATAGTTAAAAATGGAACTTGAATTTTGACAAGATTTTGTAAGCATTAAATAAGGTGTTTTATAATTTTAAAGGAACACTTATTTTCAAATGAAAGTTTTCTTAATAAGATTTAATAAAATTTCTGCATGGAAATCGATAATATGGGTAACAATGAATGTATCATACAAGAAATTGAGTTTTTGAGTAATTGTCAGGGAGAAGTTCAAGTATCGGATTTGTAAGATTATGTAACAATGCTGACGCGTTCAATTAACTTCTTACAAACAATAAATAATGGAAAGTCTTTGTTCAGTAACGATTTATACGAGCAAAGACAAGTCTGTCATACATGATTATATCGATTTTGCGAAGAATATGAATAATTTCAATTCAGCTTCTCAATATCATTGTACCCAAACTTATCAAGTTTCCTGATACTTTTTTTTATCGATGGTCGACTTTTTTTATCGATCATGTAGACATGAATATATAACATTCACGAAACCTTAGATGCCTTAAATTTTTTTTGCTGACAGAAATAAAATATTTACAGTCGGACCCTGATTTAACGAATTCATTGGGACTGAACATTTTGTTCGTTAGTTCGCGGTTATTCATTATATCGGGGTCCAAATAAAACACATATTTCTTGCACTTACTCTTTTGGAAATTCTATTATAAGCAACTACGCAAAAGATATTCCTTGTTAGAAATTACACACTTTTCATTCAATTGCTTAAAAGGCTATCAGTGAATTATTATACCCCCGTTAAATGAAAAAGTTAAAATATTAATAATACAGGTGATCAATGAAAAGTACGAACGACATAAAAATGAACGTTAAATATTGCATATTCGCAAGGAGAATGTAGCGAGACATCTCGGGATGCCATTGGAGACTCTGACTGGGATCGGATCATGCGCGGGTGCCCGCATGCGCAGGAGAGAGCAAAGGCTCTTATAAAAAGTGGCGTCCAAATGATGTGATCACAGAATTACTCGAGCACAGAAAAAGCATTAACTCCGATGTGTACTGTGAGACACTCCGACGCCTACGCAAGTCCATCAAGAACAAAAGACCGGGGCTGCTCACTGAGGGTGTGGTTCTGCTCCATGATAACGTGCGTCCACACGTCTCCAGAGTCACACAAATGGAACTGGACAAGTTCCAATGGAGACGTTGGACCATCCGTCCTACAGTCCGACATGTCACCCTGCGATTTCCATGTGTTGGTCCACTGAAGAAACACCTGAAAGGAAAGCGCTTCAACTCGGACGACGTACTCAAGGACACTGTGAAGACTGGGTCTCGTCACAGCCACAGGAATTCTGGAACAAGAATCCTGCGGCTTGTTCATCAGTGGATCGTTGTGCTCAGCCTATGTGTATATTTGAATAAAGTCTATATTTGTACCACCGTGTCGTTTCGTACTTTTATTGATCACCTTGTATTGGATTTTTTTTATTCCTGACACAAAGGAATTGCTTATTGAATCTACATAGAGAAGATAATGCTTATCATTTACAGCCTGTTGCATAAGGTATGTTTTCTTAGTTTCTAAATGATGTAAAGCATTAGAAAATATAACAGTTATGACAAGTATTTGAATATCGATTTTGCATCAGAGTCACTATTCATAGGCTGCAACAAATCCCCAATTCGTCATCTTCATTTGCACGGTTACGCAGTACAGCGTTGTCGTTGTAAAGCCGATTCGTCCCTCTGAAACCAGTTGACTACCCGCAGACCCGGCTAGATGTGTGAGAGAAATTGAATAATCAACGGACATGATTCAACTAATTATTTTATTGCTTCCAAAATATCAAACAGTCACAATAACAAATCTAATTATGATACCAGATCAGATAGCAGAGCGCGGAGGTGAGACTCAATAGCCTAGGGATAAAAATACGGACCCTCAACTGATTCTACGATAGCCTAAATACGTAAGCTAAATTCTATTTATATAAAGATCACGATGCCTGTACTTTTATAAAGTTGAGTCTCCTCCACTTGAACTTTGTAGGCGATCCTTATCTGGATTTAATCAAGTCGATTGATCCACTCTCAGTAAACTTCCATTGATAAACTCCAAATGTACTTAATAATTCCACGATCTTTCACTCTTCAACTAACCAACGAACTCGCTAAGTCAATTGCCAACCCTTCAAACTCGCTAATACAGAATTTATATAATATACCTCATTTGCATAATCAAGCTTTTGTACTCGGTGAAAGTTGGTTGAAATAAATATTTTCCTAAAAGAGTCATGAAGGAATTAGTAGAGCGCGTATAGATCCGTCACATCCTTAAGGTATCCGACTACTTGCGACGACTTTTTTTAAAATAATAGAGATATAGGGATTTTCGCTGTTTTTATATTTGTTTAGTAAATTTTAAGAAAAGTATGCTAAAATTAAGAACAGAAAAAGAAATTATTTTTACTAAAATCAGAAAAAAATGGTTAAAAATTGACAAAACATAACATAAACGCGGCCCATTCTGTACCAAAAGTTTATAAACCAATTTTTAAATTTTCAATTCTAATGTGTTGCTATGATACTCATTTTTGAAATGATTTTCAGGATAAGAGATATTTTAATTTTTACAAAAACTGGAGTACTTTATCTTAGTTATTATATGAAATTGCTTTAAAAAACAGTGATTTTATTAACATAACGAGACTGTAAATTTTGTAATAATTTCGATTGATAAATCGGAAGGTTAAAACACTTCTTCTATTATACAGAGCATACACAAAAATTTCAGTTAATTATTTTCAAAATTGTTTTAGCAATCACTGGCCCCGCTTGAGCATTTAAAAAAAAACACATTTCGAGTCTTACTTAAAGTAATGGCATCTACCTTTACTAAAACACTTGTAGTTTTTCTTCTAGTGAATGGAAAATGCTAAACTTGGTATTTTTACAAAGTTAATATAATACGGCCTATAAAACAAAATTATTAAAAAAATTTGTCAATTTTTGACAAAATTCACAATTTTAGGGTAATTGGGTACCTTAAATGTTTCATAATCGTTAAAATCTTAAAATATCCCTTTGGGTGGGAGTGGGACGAAATAAAAAGAAATTTCCTGTCCTATTCAGAGCTTCAACGATTGGTTACCCTCTTAACTCACACCTGTAATATCTAATAATGGTCTGAACACTAACCCGTTGAAATTTGTTGCTTACAAGAAAGGTGCTCTGTTCCGGACAAAAATGATATGAAATTTGAAAGAAATTAAATTTTTTTCTAATAAGAACCAGTAAAATATTCAGCTGTCGAAAAGATTTGTTTATTCGAAGTGTATTATTCGTTAATGGGGGTTTTGTCTTGATTTTAATTGGGGAAAGAGAAAAAATCGCTGTATCACGAAATCCGTTAAATAGGGTTTCGCTATATCGGGTTCCGACTGTATATTATATTTCTAATTATAATATTGTATTACATTTTTGAGGTATATATATATATATTTAAAAGTCATATTCATATTTTTTTTAAAAATTTTAACTAACATTTATTTTTGGCAATAAAAGTTAAGTTATTAGACAGTCAGATTCTAAGGAAAAGTACTTTTAAATGTACTCATTCTTATTTTAATGAAAATAGAAGTTTTTAACAAAATTTGGAAGGCATTCTCAAGATTATTAAAGCATAAAATTTATTCCATTACACAATTTGCAAACATCCTGCACCTTAGTATGACACTCCTTTATTTCTCCACTTGGGAGCAGACTTCTAGAAATAAAGAATATGATTCCTTGAAATCCTTTTTTTTTTCTTTCTGAATGTGTTTTCCTTTATCAAATTTCAAAGTTCAAGTGGCAGCTTTTTCATAAAAAAATATATTTATGAATAACTGTACTCCATTATGTTATTCAAAATAAAGAAGAGTTGAAGAGGAAGTGTCAAGCGAATTGTCAAAGGTGAAATGAATTATTCATCTTAGAAAATTTCTTCCTGCGTCGTAGAAAGTGATTTCCAATGTCCGCTTTGCCTATGTTCACACGAAGTAATTTTTTACTTCCTTTCGTAAGATACCCAACATTTTTTTCAGAATGTCTCCTTTTGTAAACTTATTTTTTTGAAAAGTTTTAGATTATTTTTCTTTTCAGTTATGAAGGAAAAAATATTTCAAGTTGTTTTTATACTTTACATTAAAAGTAATTCTGAAATAAAATTTTCCTCAACTCTAAAGGAGTAATTTGCATGTTTCCTCAAATTAATGCTAATTATTAAATTACGATAACTCGTTGGCGGGGATAATTGAGCAATGCAGACGTAACGATAGATCTAAATTTGGGCAGAATGTGTGGTTGAGTTTCCAAGGTTTGGAAAGATCTTTCGACTTTATCCAACACACGTACAATAGGATTAAAATCAGGGGATTAGTTTGGCCATTCAAATAGATTAAACTCTGAGTGATGTTCTTCAAGCCAATTGGAGACCCATCAGGCACGGTGGTTATGTGCATTAAAGTGAAATGACCACCACCACCACATGGGAACAATATAGTTAATAATGAGGGTAAAGGATTGACAGCGACGTTGAGGTAAATTGTCCTGTTCAGAGTTATATTCACAGATCCTGTGTACTCCAGGACCACCTAAGGAAACCTGTGTACTCCAGAAAATCATTCTTCACTTCATAATTCGCAACAATCAATACGAAGAGTTGATATTTGGCGAGGGAAGTTCTTTAATTTGTGTTGTTTACACCGTAGTTTGATCTTTCATTCGCGTTATGGAGCAGAAAATGACATCAATTAGATCCTGTTACTTTGTTCAACCCTCTAGTAACCAATTTTGTCCTTCCTGTACCCACAACAGGAATCTTTCCTTTTTTTCCCGGTGTTATCAAAATCACTCTTAATGGCCTCCTGCAGCTTAAGCTCTTCATCAATGTCTTTCTTGCTGGACATTTGGATATGTTTTGAAATGCACCAGCTTTTATAGTTTCTGGGGGATAAAAATAGAAATTCCTGGATTTATGTTAATTCTGCTGAGTTAAGAGGAAATATGTGATATCACAGATGGTCAGTTGGAATGAGTTTCTTCGGGAGTTAGAAACAAAATATAAGGGTCTTTTAAATGAATGTGGCTTTGCTGTAGTAAATCCGCAATTTGAAGAGAAATTGACTGCACAGAGTGCTGGGAATGCATGCGATATCGTCATATCCTGCTAAATGCTTGTGTGATAGCATGGGAGCACTTTGAAAGGCATCGTTCACATCATGGATATATCTAAATAATACGATTGTCAATGCTGCCATGTACTGTGCTAAATGGCATGGATTTTGAAAGGATATCAAGTACCGCTGACATGTCATGCTGGTTATCATTTTTCATGATACTGCTCTCACTTACCTGGCTGTGGAGTGCTAAACATTGCTACAGCAATTAAGTTAGTTAGGAGGTTCTTGAAACTGCTCCTTACAGCCCTGACTTCTCGCCGTGTGAATACTAAATCTTCGGTCCGCTTCAGAAAGCTCTGAAGGGATTACCATAATGAGGTCTGAGCTACTGTTAAAAATTGGCTCCACAACCAATACCGGAGCTTCTTCACCCAGGGTATCAATCATGTCAAGGACTGCTGGGACCTTTCTTCCAACCAACAAGGGGATTTTGTCTAGCCTGTTTGTTGCGGTTGTATTACTTCTTTCATTTGATTACTAAATTATATTAATAACATTAAACCATTTATTTACCCGACTGTAGGGCAAATTTTATTTAGGTTACCCTTATATATTGTGATGTGAATTTCTAAACACACTCCCAGATACATACATATACCATATATGCATCCTTTTAAATGACATATTGCTTTGCATATACCTCGTTCCTTGATCCTTCTTTACATCTCTTCAAATAATCTTCTATTCTTAAAAAGAATCACATATGATTCATCAAGCACTCATTAAATATTTCATTTTCGTGTGCTAATATTTTAACAATAATTAATTTTATATTCCGGAGAGTTTTCTGAAATATATTGCTTCATATAGATTTTCATTAAAAATTTATTTTTTCACCGCATGGGAGTAGAATTTGTCACCGCAAAAATTTAAAAATTAGATATCTATTTTTGAAATTTCATATATTTTCACAGGCTATTTTTTGTATCTTTTAAAGAATATTTTTACAGAAACTGTTGCATGTAGAAGTTTCTGCTATGCTTTTAAATACTAAATCTTTATTCCAAGATCTAATTCAGAAAAGAACAGTTTTCTCATATATATATACAAACATCTCAAGGAAATTATTTATTTATTCTCTGATGTTACTTTAACAAGATGAATCTAGTCACATTATCATTTGTAGAAACATCTGAACGGAGCCTAGTATTCTAATGGCAAATATAAGAAGAGCTGAAAAGCAATTACATTCCAATCATTGATGTCCAATACATTATTGGACATCAATGATTCTGATCACAGATGTTCATAACAAGCTTTGTAATGAAGTAATTTTCTTAATAGAAGGCAATGAACATCAGAATAAGAAAACAATGTGTATTAAATCCTTCAGAAAAACTAATGGTCTAAGTCAGTGCTTCTCAAACTGTGGGGTGCTATCTCTTAAGGGGGCGTGATAACCCAAGGAAGGGGGCGTAAGCATATTGAAAAGTCGAAAACAAAAGATTATTAAAAAAATTATCAATTTATTGAAAGCAATGAAAAACATTCACACTGATGTAATGCACCCATTAATTTATCAATACTGTGCACAATGTATTTTATAATTAATATAACACACACATACAATGCTAAGTTAAGAATAATAGTTACCAGTGACCCTCACGGGCTTGTCATATATAAAATTATGTACAAAAAATAATATTTATCTTGACCATTTGAATGGTTTATAATTAATCTCCTGACGGCCGATTAAAAATTACGCGATTCGCTCCCCAATGGCACCGTTTTGAACGCAGGCGCATGGTGTATTGGAGGGGGGAGAAAGGGAGTAAGTAAGAAAACCCTCTGAAATAAGTAAATCCTTCGCACACCGCATACACAAAACACACACTTTCAAGGTTATTTTATTGCATTCCAAATCTTTCGGAATAATTTTATGAATAGCAGTGAAAAGAAAAGATCGGATTTTTGAAAGTCGTATATGTGCGTCCTGGTCAATTTACACACTGGCTGAACGAGACGTTTATATACGGCACTTAAGAGGTTAAAGTCGTCCTGTAGCTTTAGCTTCAAAGTACCGTACTATTGAATTCAATAGATTGTTACTGTATGAAGGGGGGCGAGGTGAAAATTATAATTGAATATTGGATCGCAAGTATTGAAAGTTTGAGAACCACTGCTCTAAGTATAATAAATTTTTTCCAGGTTAAAAACAAACAGTACTGGGAAATTTAAAACAATACCTTAAGGCATTTCTTTATGTTTGGAACCGTGATTTTTCCACAACGTACAAACGAATATATTTTGACGTTTAGCGTTACTTAGATTAAAATACACGTATAAAATGATTTTAAGAATATTATTACAATAAAAAATTATTTAAATGCATCATTTGGGCAAAAAATGATCAGAGAAATGTCTATTTTCAAAACATTCTCCTTTTTTTGAAAATGCTTGAATAATAATAGCTCAGACCTCGGTGCAAAGCTTGAGATTAGATTTTAGAAATATATATATTATAGAAATAGACTTATATATCCTTATTTTAATACATCAGAGTGGAGGAATTTTAACAAAAAAGCACAGATAAAATTATTTCATTTGGTAGTAACACTGAAAATATAACGTTAATTTTTCAAAAATTTTAGCTCAGGATCTCTGGAGGAGTCTTGAGGCCGCGGTAGCCAAATGGTCTAGGCATCGGATCGTGGCTGGCATGTCATGAGTTCGAGACCAGTACCACTGAAGACCCGCCGTGTAGGGAAGAAATGCACGTTAAATCTGTCGAGAGCTCAAACGTCTACCCGATGGTGTGGTGTGGTAGTTAGGAGAGAGTGGTGAGAGCTCAGGTGTCGTCCGCGTCACTTGACCATGGTTCAAAATTACGCGAACCGTCCCCAAAAGCCCTCATGTAGCTGAACTGTGGGACGTACATACTCACTCACTCATTCACTGGAGAAGTCTTACTTATATATAGGCAAACAATTATAGAAGCATTTTCAAAAAAGTAGTTCTTATTATTTTAAATGCAAGAAGCATTTTTTTTGCCCAAATATTGCATTTAAATCATTTTTGTATTGTAATAATATTGCTAAAACAATTTTATATTTGTATTCTAATCTATAAGTGACACTAAATATTTTTTTAAAAAAATATTCATTTGTGTGTTTTGCAAAATCACGGTTCCGAAAGTAGGGAGATATCGTAAAGCAAAAATAAATAAGTTAATTATCTTGAGTTCAAATATTTTAAGTTGAAATTTGCTAATTAAAGCTGATTTGGATTCAAAATGTAAATGTATGTGTATAAATACTACTTAAAAATTGATTTATGCAATTATTTATTAATGATATTCATTGCTATCTGGTCCAATAAATTGAATTTTATGTAAGAACTCAATACACATTTAATTGCAATTTTTCTATTAACATTTAAAGTACTGATATTGCAAAAATTGCATGAAATATATTGTTACTGTACGCAAGTTTTTTTTGTACACAAATATTTTATAATCGACTTAAAATTAACTTATCTCTAACCATTGATTTTGGGATTAAAGTTTTTGTCGTTCCGTTAAAAAAGCTTGTTATTGAACTGTATTATAGTTTGGTTGTTCTATTATAAAGAAAATCTAACATAAATAAAACAAAGTTACCTTAACACTGCATTACTTATCTTATTACTTTAAGCTTCTTTAACATTAATTATAACCAAAAGTATAAATAATTCTAATAAAAACATGCGAATTTTGTTTCCAACTGAAGTAATAATCTGTGAGTACTTCCAAAAATAATCTGAAAAACTGCAATTAATATTTTTTTATTCAAAGGCAATCGAAAAAACATACTAAAGAGAAGTATATATCTATATACCAGGTTGATATAAAGTCCGTTAACGTTTAAAAATTCAATAATTTTTTGGGAGAGAAGGAAACATGACACACATACTTGAAATAACATGAAGCTTAGTTAAAACAAAAAAGTGCGAAAAAACAGCCAACAGATGGCGATTTATATAACAAAATCTATTAGAATAATAATTGATTTTTAGCAATAAACGATGTTTTTTATACCAAATGCTCAACATATTGATCGCCATCCATCGACAATATCTCTAGTCAATGAACAATGCTTAAAACAGCACTATAGATCATATTTAGAGGTATGGTGAGAAATTGGCGTTGGAATTTGTCTCGTAGCAACCATGATGAAGTCGAATGATCGAGGTAGACTTTCGATTTCAAGTTACCCCCCTTCCAACAAATTATCACAGATTAAGGTCTGTAGAGCTAGGAGTACAGGCATGACGGGAGGGTTGGCACAGCACGTGATTCTCAACAAATGATGCGTACAAGATGTATTCCACACCCTTCTGATGGTGACAGGATCGTAAAGCTGTAGTAATAGATTCTCCATTCTGATTGTACACCTTTACAAACAATTATTTTCTGGTCAAGACAACACCGTGCAATTACTAGTGCGTTTGTTTCTCCTCTGACTACAGCTCATTTTATTCACGATTAGCATGAGGCGTCACTGACGTTTTGCAGTTCATCTGTGTTGGCCATATTTGCACTATTTTGGTTTCAACAAATCCCCTTGGCATTTTAAGCATGTGTTTCAATTTTTACCCTTCTACCTACATTTATTTTTGAATTTACATTTGTTAACGGACATATAGGTCATCTGGTATATGGGAGAAAAGCCACTCACATAGACATACTCACTTACTCATTCATTTATTCACTCAATCATGATATCTCCAAAACTATTAGACGTATAGACTTTAAATTTGGTAGACATGAATCTTTTACTAAGAAGAGATTCTCTAAAAACGCGTTTTGCGAAAATTGACATTCAAGAATGTTGTGTAGACATTATAGACAGGAGTTTTGCGTTTTTGAACTATTAAATCTATAGACTTAATTAGCTTAGCGGGGATGTTTCTTTTGTTGAGTAGATATCGACTATACGAACGGGTGTTACGGAAATTCTCCTACACATTGGCATAAACTATTATAACACGTCACTCAATAAGGGACATATAATATCAATAAGTCACTCAATAAGTTGAAACGGATCTATACGGTTTCCACTAACCTCCTCAATATTTCTTTAAAGTTTTATTTATTTCAACCAATCTCCACCGGGAGCAAAGCGTGATTTATGCAAATGAGGTATATTATATAAGTTCGGGTTTCGCGAGTTAACAAAAAAAGTAAAGTGAAGTTAGGAGAGTGAAGTCAAATGAATTAAAACATCGGTAGATCAACACGCAGTGGTAGACTGTATTAGTTAGCAGTTACGTGACGAGCTACGCCGGAGAGTAGTAGATTGAAATTGAAAAATATTCCGTATTACCGAGTGGAGATCCTTATCTATTATCCTATCCAGCCTGTAAGGAATTCATCACCACGACGGAACAGCCGACGTTAAAAGGATAAGGTTAGTGATTTAGAATATTGTTAATACGTGTACGTGTTTTAGCTGTAAGTGTACGTGTTTAATCTTTCGTGGATTCAGTCGCGATTCCGTAGTTCCGCTAGTAGTAACTCCTTCTCATACTCCACTGTGTTTTATTTCTCTTAAATTTGAATCGTGTGATTATAGCCTTCTGTGATTAATAAGCATCAATAAATACAGTGATTTGCAACTATGTCTCTTGATTTCTCTAATCCGCCTACGGTAGACGGGGAGATGATAATCTGAGGGGAGGGTATAAGTCACGACAAAGTGACTCCGGGCCTAATATATAAATAGCGATAACTTCTAATTTTCCTAAGCAAAACCTTGTAATACTAACTTTCAAATGACATGTGTCAAAATTACATGATAATATCTTGTTTTGTTGAAAAGTTACAGTGGTTTTAATAAACTAACTTTTAATTGTATAGAAACCATAGATGAAAAAGAATTCCATGTGTTAATTAAGCATTGCTTTTTGATGGAAAGAAACACTTGTTCAAACAAAACACTGATCAGATAAGTGTTATCCGGATTCGGCTTCATTGCCAACAATATTTAAGTGGTGGTATGATGACTTAAAACGTGGTCACACAGACACAAACGAAGAAGATTGTCCATCTTAAATAACTGTGAAATTCCAAGAACTGTCATGTTAACATTTTGCGGAATTTCAGGTCAATCCTATCTTAAAAGCAATTAAATAATTTTTCGTTTTAAAAACCTATATATTTGTCGATATGTAATAAATTGAAAAGTAAAAATTATTCCCATCTATCCACTCTACATAAAGAAAACCACTATTTTTTGTAATGTATCTGAAATAGAAATTGAGACTGCATTGTCCATGAAATTTTGTAACAAAAATGATTGCTAAGTATACAAAAATCTCATTATACTTTATGCAATTTCTTTTAAAACTGAGGAATTTTGCTTTCTATGAATAGAAATTAAAGAAATAATAGGCTATTCATAATTTAAGATCATTGGCATATAATGCAACAAAAAGTTAACTGATTAATCTCAGAGTTACAGATATAATGGCTGTGTGGTGATTAAGTTACATGTGCAGACTTTTCAAAGTTAAAAAAATTTAGCAATATAAATTGAACAAAAAATATTTATGTGTCAAAATAATGTTGCTCTATATTTTGAAGTAACATTTATATACGCTTGTAATATTCATACAAATACTTCACGAATAGTTTGCGTGTATTAGACATTAAAACAGAGGTAAAGGGATTAAATATTTGTGCATTAAACATTTCCGAAACTATTCCAATTATAATGTGTACAACTCCAATTAGAATTTTGCCTTTAAACTTGAGAGAGACTATTACTCCTTAATTGAACATAGTTTATCAACTTTAGAATTACTGTTGGATTTTATAGTCATTCTATTCAAATCGTTTGCTGTTCCACATTTATAAGTTCGTTTTATATAAGAGAATTTCACAATTTAAAGAGCTTAAAGACATTGAGATATTATGGTGGATGAAATAAATAAATGTGTATTTGTATCACTCCCTAATTTGTTATAAAAATACTAAAATACTGAATAATAATTAATGGATTAATTTATAAATTATAAATAATAAGTTAAGTAAAATATGTACAATGTTTATTACACCTACTCAATAATACGTTGCCCCTTGTTTGGGCTACAAAACAGCTGCAAATCACCGTGGCATGTATGCCACAAGTTCTTGGTAGATGACTGAAGGAAGATTGTACCAAATATCGAAGCGGTGGTCTCTTAAAGACGAGATGTGCCCGCGGTAGCCAAGTGGTCAAGGTATCGGACCATGGCTAGCGTGTCAAGAGTTCAAGCCCCATTACCACTGAAAACCAGCCGTGTAGGCGAGCTATGCACGTTAAATCTGTCGAGAGGTCAAATATCCTCCCGTTGGTATGGTGTGGTAGTTAGGAGAGGGGGTGCCAGCCGAGGTGTCGTCCGCCGTCACTTGACCATGTTTCAAAATTACGCGGTCCGTCACCAAAAGCCCTCGTGTAGCTGAACAGTATGGCATTAATATTCATTCACTCACTCACTTAAAGACGAGATATTCCGACATGGAAGTTGTTGATCTCTAAGCTTTCTTTCTATGAAAACTCAAATTTTCTCTATCGGATTAAAATCTGGTGACTTCGGTGGCTAAGACACTTACTGGATTTCATCAATATGCTCCTTGAACCACTATAACGTAATTCTACGCTTGTTACATAAGGCGTTGTCTTGCTAGAAATTCCTTCTCCAGTTGGGAAGACAGACGTCATGTAAAGGCGCAACTCATCCTCAATTACGTTTAGATCAGCGATACTCAACCTGCGGCCCACCAAGCCTTTGTAAGTGGCCCGGTCATAGCCCATTGCTCTGAGAAATTAACTTATTTAGAACATTGTATTAAACATTTGGGGGAAGTTCTTTGTCAAGAAATCAAATATATCTATTCCGCTTTTTGCTGTCGGTGTCGTGCGGGCACGAATTGATTTTCTTTTTCTTTTTGGAATGGTTACGGTTAGTGATAACAAACAACAGTGGAGTAGTGACAATTTTATAGGTGGAACTAATTTTTCATACCTTGCGAGCAAAAAGTATTCGAAGAAAATAAATCGTTTCAAGACGATTGGGAGGTTGGCTATTTTGTAGTGAAAAACAAACATGGATCAGTAATTGTTTGATTTGTCACGAGTGCTGTATTTAAAAAAAAATACCAATAAACAAGAATTCTTCAATGACACTTTTTCTCGAAAATCTCTTTCAATAGATTATATATAAATAGGCTTTCTTGAATAATCTTTGCAACAGCAACAAAGTGTTTTGTCAGTGGTAATATCACAGGGGCAACAAAGACATCCTATGAAATATTTTATATTATTGATAATCATATGAAACAGTTTATTGATGCAAAAATTTTGAAGGAGTGTTTCTTAAATACTTCTAATTTAATGTTAGTGAAAAAATTAAAAAATATAAAAAATAATAATTAAAAAAGCATAACAGGAATTATAATATTTTGAACAATTTTTCACATGTTAAATTTCCAATGTTATCTGGGTCTTAAAGCATTTCTCCCCCCTCCTCCCCCATTTATCCTCATGTTGCGACCCACGTGAAATAACTAACATGTATGCTGCCTGCGTGAAATAGTTGACATATGTATGCAGCCCATCAGAAAAAAGGTTGGGTACTCCTGGTTTTGATCGTCTGCATCATTCAATTTATTTTGTACCAAAACTAAAGATCCCAAAGCCACCTTTGAAAATGTCTCCCAATATATATTACCTTTAACGTCAGCCTGTGTATGATAGAGGAGAGCAATTTTTTCCTGGAAGACTACGCATCCTAACAAGGACATCGATGTGATGAATGAGAAACCATTATTCATCTGAATTCAAACCATTTTTCTTTCAGTTATTTATGGTCTAGTCTCGATACTTCCATACCAATTGTAGGCATTGTTCTCAATGACGCTTCTGTGTTCAACAGAGGCATACAAGTGGAACGTATGCTTCGAAGTTCCATATCCAATTTTATTTGCATCGACATTAAATTGAGCTAAAAGAAGAACTATTACTTGATACCGATTTTGATTTATCACGCAAGGTAGCCTCCGGCATCATTTTTCTTTGATGGGGGGGGGGGGGACATCGAAAATCCTGGCATCATCTGCTGGCCTTACTTTCATTTGCAGGAATACTAAAAATGGCAAATCGTAAGCAACCTACCAATCTTGTAGTTTCGGAGATACTTGTCCCGAGTCTCTTGCCCATTACAATCTGCCGTCTATCAAATTCGTATATATCAGCAGCCATTCACATCACTTATAAAAGTAAGTGCATGAAAGATTCCTTACTTTTTTTCCAACAGAAGCATCTTTTTCACTTAACCCTGCATCACTCGCTCGAAACAAACGCCCTAAATTTATCGCGCAGGGTATGTCATACCCGAGGGTGTTTACATTGTGTTTTTACCGTAAAATATGTATACAGATGTTAAAAAGGGGGGGGGGAGTAGAAAATACATGTTTATTACATTTTTCAAACGTAAATTTAGTTTTTCTGTTCTTTTTATAAGGGCATTCAGTGCATTGTTTATACACTCCTTTAATCTTGTCGTGATTGAGTGCAATGTTTTCACTAAATCTTAATTTTTTTACAATCTGTATCTGTTTAAAATAACATATATAGGAGTAAACTTCTCTATTCTTTAAATTTAAAAAAATTGGAATTTCTTTTTTATTTTCTCTTATTGTTCTAGCAATAGTTTTTTTTTCAAAAGTTCATCCGAAAGTGGATAAGATGCGTATCAGTAGTCTCCTTTAAAAATACGTTCTTCCCGATTGTTTTTGTGTCTCCAGATATAAAACATTTTCTTTCAACAGTGTCTCCCTTTTCTAAATCTGGATCGATTTCAGTGGAGGAATCATACTTGCTGTTATACTCTTCATCATTTGATTTTTCCTCATCATAACCGCGAAGAGTATTTCTTCATTCGAAAATACTGTTGCACTGTATCTATTAAATTACTTAAATATCACATTTCTTCATTATAACTACAATAATATGCCATAGCATAAGTAAGATTTAAAACGTGCTTCAGGCATTCAGAACTGTAACGGAGATTCACGCCCAGGGTATGACATATCCGAAGAGGCGATATCCAAAAATATATATTTAGAATTGGCCTACAAGCTAAGGCTCCTCAAAGGATAGGACATTAAATTCAGTTACACGAGAAACTATTTATTTTCCAAAAAAGGTTTAGAAGGAGCTTTGAAAAAATTTAGACGGTGGGTATGACACACCCTGCGCGAAAAGTGTCGGGCAAATAAATAATGTATTCTCCATGCCATACAGATGAGTTTGTTGAGAGATGTGAGTGTGTCCATAATGTTTTGGTTCGACAGTGTATATACATATTTGCGGCATTCTCGCAGTTTGCAATATTACTTAAAATGTTAATTTTCTCCATAACTGTTGTTACAAAAATAAGATAATTAATGTTAATTAATCGTATTAAAGAATCTGAACCCTTGCTTTTTTTAGTTCTTAGCACAAAAATGATCATTATTCATGTTTCAAGGTTAAGTTTACTTTGGATAATGATAAAAATATTCTGAAACCTCGAGGAAACAATCGTCTGATCTCAATAGAAACAAGTAATATATAAAAAAATAAGTCAACTTCTACTTTGGTGGCGCCATCTATTGCTGCTAGTTCTAACTTCGTAAGAAATAATGCAGAATAAATTTAAAATTAAAAAATAAAATTTAATTAATTAATTAGTATTTGAAAAAACTGTATTAAAATCAAGTATCATTCACTGCAAGTTTAAAGAATGTATTTGAACTTGAGTGGCTGAATAAAAAGTGTTTTATTAATGATTAAAAATTTGAACAAGATATATAGAAAGTGTGAGAAAATAGTGGGAATTAAGTAATATTGCTTCATTATAACAGACATTTAACTTATGATTTTATGTTGTTTTTGTCTGTGCCACGAATGCTTCAAATAAACCACAAACGTAACAGGGATTTTCGCTATTGTTATTTTCTTTAATTATTAATTCATTTGCCAACTGTTAAGCGTTATTCATAGAAAAATTTATTTTTTTTAATTATCACATTAATCATTCCTTTATTTTGAGCAATGTGTCTGACAAAGTGAACCAGAAAATTTTGAAAGTATTGAAATTTGAATAAAATTGTCATCAAGTTAAAATTTTAATGGTATTTTGTTTAAAGCCTTGAAATGGATACATTAAATGTGTTTATGCAAGTATAATTTATAACCTAATAGAGGTGTACGCAGAACCATTAAATTAGTATAATTTTTATTGATAAAATATTAAAAGTGTCCCACGATTATTAATACTTTTCAAGTTGTTGTTTTCTTTAGTATGGCTGATAGTTCCATTTTGGCAACACATAATGAATTTTAAAAATCGATACATTGTCTTTTATGTATATCATAGTCTCTTTTTATATTATTTTTAAAACATATATATTTCAAAACTTTAATTATTCATTTATCTAATTTTGATCATAAGAAAGAATTAACCCTAAAAGAATATTTTATTTTATCATTGTGACAAATCTTTCTATTCTAATCAGCCAAATGTTTCTTTAAAAAAAATTATTTTTTCTTAGAATTTTTTTCAATAAGCTGTGCAAATATTAATTTTTTTACGCATCCAGGACGTTGAATATCATCTCATTTTTCTTTTAAAAATTTTGTACATTAAACATCGAAAATTGATTATTAACTAGTACGAAAGTTACATTTCCCATGTATATATTTTGTATTTCATTGCTCCGCTTTTCCTCAGTTTATAAATACGCTGAACGTCATTAAAAACACGGATCGTAGAGTGATCCTCCGTCTTATATCGAACCAGTTCTAATGTGGCTTGAGAGACGTACCTAGACCTTATTAGTGACCTTTTTATTTTTCTGATTCTTAGTTTAAATTCAGTAAGTATTCTTCAAATGTCAGTGTATGAAATTATATTGATGAAAATGTTTCCAACACTTACGAAAAATTCAATTTACGATCTATAATGCTATATAATGAACCAATCAAAAGCATTTATTCACTGATATTTAAAAACCTTTCGAAAAACTGTATCTTTTTTTTTCTCTTTTCAGGATGCCACTTTACTTAATATAATTAACATTCAATATCATTTTTAAAAAAAAGGTAAAACAAAAGAGGAAGAAAAAAAATGTTATCAATAAATTACTACCCAACTTCTACGTACATCCTAATCCGAACAAAGCAGGTTTCTTGAAATTATTTTATTTTTAGATATCCCTCTTGAAAAGCTTACTGTTTCCTATAATTAGAAGAAATTTCAGGTGCCTCCTTCTGGAACTGGGCATAAAAATTATGCGGCAATTGGTACAACCTATACGGTGCCGCACTAAAAAGTGATACAGGCTCCTGGCGAATGCACTAGATCTGAAAAGATAGAAATACCAATCCGCAGTCCCATTAGAGAAAAAAATAATAATAAGTAAAAACACAAGCCTCTAATTGCATTTAATATAAAACAAAATAAGTGATGTTTGTAACTTATGATTATTTTAAAGACTTCACAATAAATTGCTGAAAAATTAGTGGAATGATAAATGTTTCTTTTCCCTTAAATAATCTGCTTTTTGGCAACTAAGACTTTGCAGACACTTCTAGTCCCCCAAGTGTGAGGGCTATTTCATTGGTGGCGCCATCTAGTGGCCTCTGATGCAACCAAATTTATGACGCTTGAAATTATTTCATTCTAGCTCTCGTTGGATGCTAAATATTACCGTGATTTTATTTTGACGAGAGTACCAAAGTCAGAATGATATTCAACGGATCTTTACATATCAAATAACCATGCGCAATGTTTGCCTGTGAGTTTCGCTTCTAGAAAATCTTTCGCCTCTTGCCGGGATTGAACCCGCAACCTCAGACTTATGAGGCAGGCACTCTACCACTTAGCTACATAGCGACCGCAAATTTTAACAAATTTAAATTTTAACTAAAATTAATTTAAAAAATTATTTCAGGCAATTATTGTTTGATTTAAAACAAAAACAAAAACTAGAGAAATATTTCGTTTTATTTTTTGTAAAAGAAAGTTTACGTCTAAATATACTAACACAAAATAATTTTCAGAAATTTAGTATATTTTTGATAGTTTTGAATAGTTATATGGTGTATTTTGATTTTGTTTTGTGCCTAACTCTCCCGTACAGATTCCTTCCGTTTAACCTCTTGGGTTTCTTTATTACGTCGTTTGAATTGAAAGTCTTGGCTTTGTGAAGGAATTGTCATGTCTGCAAATAGACATAACCATTTGATTAAATCTGAGGTGAGAGTAAAATTGCGAAGTTAATTAAAGCATATGATTAAGTTCGGATGTCAGTGGTTTGAGAAGTGCTTGTTAATCACATTGAGTGATTATCTTGGTAGTGTGGTCTGGTCAGATTTGTCAGAGAATTGCGAGTGCCATTGAGATAGCTGCTAAATGTCTTCCTCTAAGGGCAAGTGATAGCATGTGTTGATTAGTTAGAGTTCAATTATAGAAACTGCTTTTCCCTTACGATTGCCCTATAGATAACTTAAATTAGGTTTGCAGTGGAGTTAATTTAAAATTATGTAGTACCCCTATAAATAACTTCCAATGTTCCTTCAATCACAGGTCCTCCCAATTTTAAGGACATATATCTGCAAATATCTGAAGATTCTAATTGTTTTGTGAATTATAATAAATACTGAACGTCTTCGAATGTGTAACAGACTTTAACCCTTCATCTACCGCCTTATGATTTACTGCAATTTTCTCCGTACAATAATTTATTTTCACTCACTTTATTGAAAATTAAGGGGATACATAAACAAAATACTCAACTTTGGAAAATTTGTTCCGTTAGAGCTAATTCATTAAATTGGCACTTTAAAAGTACCGTCAGTACACCAAGGTCTAAGATATTCTCATAATACAAAAAGACCGAATGACTTTTTATAATGCAGTTTAAACTCTTAAAAACGCTAAATAACTAGAGAACATTTATATTTTGCAGCACAAAATATTTATTTTTTAAAATTTATTTACTTTTTTTACTCATAAAAATCGCTTGTACATACATACTTAATTTGATGACATTCAGTTTTTTTCATTAATACATAAGTATTAATTACACATTGTGCATTTTAAGTGAGGTTTCGAGATTGGATGTTTTCTGAAACATGCATCCTTAAATAGGAAATTCTGTATTTTCTGAACATGAACTACTGACCCTTGAGTATTGTTCAGTCTCTTGATCGTCATCTTAAGAATTTAACTAAAATTCCAGCAGATTATTTGCTGGGATTTCTTCATCTGGAAAATCCTCTGTTAGTACATCACAGCTTTCAGATGGTAGATTCTGTAATAAATTCAAAACCACTTGAAGACTGAGCTTCTCTTTTCCAGACACTAAGAAAATGAACAAAAAATAATAGTAACACCTCGAAAACGTCCTGTTATTGTTAAATCTCAGTCACACATAAGGAAATTAAAATGTTGCTATTTTTTGAATAAAGGATAGATATTTCATTTAATTGTGAAGCAAGAAAAGCATTAAATTTTTAAATTCAATTTCAAAACTCAGACTCAAATTTCAACATTTTTTAAAACGTTAAAAATAATAAAAAAGTTAAATAAATAAGTTATACTAAAATGAAATGCCAAAAAAGCATGACTCTATTACATTTTAGTAAAGAGGCTACAACTTAGGAGGTCTCAGAACCCGTGCACTCAGAAAAAACATCCTTCTTCAAACCAATGTAACTTAGCAATAAAACAAAACAATCATTTGAAGTTTTTACCACATGATATACATATATATTTACATTATTTCTCAAATTCTCAGAGTATTTGAGAAAAAATTAAAAAAGTTATAAAGAAATAAATTTGGACAATTTTTCAAAAATATTAAAATTAGTATTTTACACCACGCAGGATTCTGAAGTACAAAATTGATCAAAACTTACAAAATTAATTTTACTTGGCATAAAAATGTTCACTTTTGAAGATATACTAACTTTTAAGAAATTTAGAGAAAAAAAATATTTTTTAAATACAATTATTATGAAAATTTTAAAATTTTAAGAAAAAAGTAGATTAAAACTATAATAAAAAAAGTTCTATTAAACTTTTTTTTTGAAAATTGTTGTATAAACTATGAGGGACTTTTTTGAACACGTGAATGAAATTTCAAATTTATATGATAAATAGTTTCTGAGAAATCCTGTGCGTAAGCTAATTTTTTTGGTTTTTTTTTCGTTTTTTGTTTTGGGAAAATGAAGTTAAAGGTAACAAACACATAGAGTTTTTGTTTAAGTTTCACTAGTTATTTCTCATTAACCTCGGAAGTTTTCACAGTATCAACAAAATTTTGGTATCAAAATGATCAGAAATGTTGAAACTTAAGCATATATTATTTTTCAAAAAATTTAAAAAAATTGCAATTTAAGAGTTTATTATAACGAATAATAATAATAAGCAACACGGACGTAAAAATGAACACTAAGTTCTTTATCTAACATCCAGTGTACTAGGGGTACACCAAAGTACCACAAAGTTATTAAACTGTAAAATCAATTATATAAACTATTAACTTAATATAAATAGTCAAATCGTCTTCTAAGGTCTTAACTAACACACGAAAAAATAAGGCACTTACCTTCTGACACTAAACACATTTTTGGATCAAAAGTGAAAATTTTTGCAGTCTGATCAAAATGTCAGCTGAAAACGCAAATTCTATTTTAAAACTATTCGCCTTCCCCACCAAAATACTCATCATAGAACCTGTGTTTCGATGTATCCAGGAAGAGTTGAATTAAAAGAGTGTTCCTGCTAAGTATCGTCAGGATATTCGCAAAAATGGTAATTCTACGTAATTTTAAAGTAGGTGGTACTTATGGTACCGTCGATAGATAAAGCATTAATACTTTTAATATTAAAATCTACACATTTTAGATTAAATCCCTTCAGCATAACCAATTAATTCATGGCGAGTTTTTCATTAAAAATTTCGGATAGTTAGAACATACAGACTAGACATGTTTAATCTGACTATTTAAAAGCTAAAACCAGTTTTCCTCTGACGACATTCTCAGAAACTATTCAAAATTTTAAGGAATTGGAAGAGATAAGTACATGGTAAAAAACATGTAAACTTTCTTGAAACTCTAATGTTTGACAAATGTTTATGCACCATCTGCTTTTAATTTCATAAGTGAATTCATAAGTCAATCCATCATTTTTAAATTGATAATCAATTTTCTTAATTTTTACGCTTAGAATTTTGGTTATGTTGCTTGTCAAAGTATGTGTGTACTCTTTAAATTCTATAATTATTCATCTTCAATTACGGAACAACTAATTTTTATTTCATATCTTGAGCAGAGACTTTCATAATTGTTTAACAGTTCGTTGTCCGAGAAATAATAAATTTTTTTGTGAAACGGCAATCTATCGAAAAAGTCTGGGCACTTTTAAAATTAATTAGTTTAAAATTATTAATTTCAACTAAGTTCAGAGTTAACTTTATTATAAAAAACGCATGAATTTGAAGAATATAATAATTAACATTACATTAAATTTGTTTTGAAAATAGATTCAAGTCTTATAACGTACTTGATTCAAATATTCATTTAAACTGAAAAATTAAAAGGATTACATTCCATTTTTGGCCCTTGATTGGGCAATGTATTAGCTTTACGTAGTTAGATTAAAAGTTCCCTTTTCAGCTTGATATCTGCTGGTCAAACAGTTATTTAAACAAGAGGCCAAATAATCAAGCAAACAGAAGGAAGTGTTTAGAATGCATGCTACAACCTAAGCAAATACATAATCAAATTAATTTACTGAAATTCAAATTCATTGTGTCTCAATTTAAATCTGAATCGGCTGCTTCAAAAAGAAGTAGACTGTTTTTGTCCTACAAAACTTGGTCTTTAAAAATTGCTTTATTCTCTCTAGTCGATTTATTCTCAAATAACTATGTTTTAAAAATTATAAGATTGCAACAAAGATTACTTCAACTTTCAGTCAATTTACACAAGCAAAACTCAAATAACATGGAACCAACATAAACCTGATTCTACAAATAAAAAAATATTAACGAGGAAAAAAATAAAATACAAGAGAAATTTACAAAATTATTTAAAAAGTAACTTTAATGAACTTGCTCAAAATGTGAATTTTCCATCATCCTTGAAACTTCAAAAGACAATTATTAGCATTATGGTAAACATGTAAATTATATGCGCTACTAGTGGCACATGCAAGGACTACATTTTTATAAATTTGCTTGGGGGAAAAAAGCCGACGACTCCAATTAATAGAATAATAACAGATTTATTAATAGACGAGGATAAACAAACGACTGCATTAAGACAATCGACATATTAGCACAATGAAATCTTAAAATAGATTATTTACAGCAGTGTTTCCTTAAATTTTGACATATGTGTACCCCTTCTATAATTTTCGTAATGTTGAGTATCCCTCATCAAAATAAAAAAAAACTTTTAAAAAATTATTTTTTTATATATATTAAGGAAAATAAAAAAATATTTTTTTTTTTGTGACATACACAAAACAATATCAAAAGAGGAATAAAATTATTCATAATGAAATATAATAAAAGTTATATTATAAATAACATTTATTTGAATTTATGAGAAGGATGAATTTGTTTGTGCTGATATAACAAATCATCATGATTTGGTTCCTTGGATGTTAATTTTAATCTGAGATGCGGTTCCCCGTTCAATAGTCCGTTCCTTCCCCCCCCCCGATGTCTAATGTCCACAGAGGCTGAAAAAGCAACTTAACATAAATATGAAGTTGGGAAAGGTAATATAAAGGTATTTCATAGCCTTTTCTGTTAAAACCGGATACACATGTTGCATTTGTAACCAGAATGATGTTAAAGTACACTCCATATGTTTATTTTTCAAGAATCTGTCTGAAAAATATTCCGACTGTAACGAAATGTGGTAAATTCCCAACATGTCTCCCAAACCATCTCAAGCTTCACAAGACTATATTGACTCATGAGAGCGTGGAAACACTACAAAACACGGTGCAGTGCATTTCCCCAACAATCTACGATTCAACGCGTACCGCCACCAAACTCTTCCCGTAACCCCGGGGGTTCGCGTACCGCACTTTGGGAAACATTGATTTACAGTAAAAGAAAAATGCACACACACACGTTTTACATAAACAATCTTTACAGTGTTTCGAAACCACTCCCTAGAATAGTTTCATTCTTAAACTTAGAGGTCCTTTATATTGCCTCTCGGTTATTTCCAGAGAGTTCTTGTTTTCTTAGTAGTAGTATAATTTGTCGCCAAATTTCGCCAAGAGCGATAAAATCGCCAATCTTTTAACACAAACATCTTATCTTCTTAAGAGTGGCCATTATCTTAGTCAATGCTGGAAAGAGTACTTTCCCTGTAAAACTCCCTTTTCCCCTAGCAGTGTATTATTGCAACGAAAATAGCATACGTGAATGTTTTAATACCAAATATAAAGCGCAAAATAGATATTTTTTTAGCGATGCTATCAAAGGTCACAAAACTATCGATATGTATTGATATGCATGCATCCATAGATAACAAATTACGTTAGGTACAAACAAAATAATGATAATGTAAAATACAAATGTTCACTTTAACCCTTTAACTGGTCAGTTTTTTTATCCAAAATGTTTTTAAAAAAAGGCACGTTTATTTATTGTTCATTTCTAAACACCATACTTAACAGAAATAAAAAGTGGAAGAATTTCATTTTATTTCAAATTTTAAAGCTCTCTCTCTCTCTCTCTCTTGCGCAGTTTTTTTATTTAACAATTCTCTCCGGAGCACAAAACCCATTAATGTTTGCTTTCCGTCTGTACACTCTGCATACTTGAAGGATGTTTTATATACCTTAGAAATATTTTCAGATTTGTGCTATTTCATACATTTGAGGGATTGGTGTGTGTACGTGTACACAACATTTGAAGCATAGTATAATACAAAGTCTTACATTGCAATTAGGACTGATATTTCTTTTTGGATCATCTTTCCCCATTTTCGTTTCTTTTCATGCAACAAACTGCACATTATCTGGTCTAAATGATCATTTTCAATAATTCGATCAATGAGATCAAATTTTTTCAATGTGTTTCTCCTCCTTTTTTACAGAAGACGATGTAATGTAAAAATGTGAAGAAAATTAATTCTGTAATGTTCCTTCCTCTTTTTTGATAATTTCAAAGCTTGTCAAAAATGCTTGTCACTAAATAATTTATCTGAACAATACATCAAATACTCAGTAGACAATTCTAAATCTATAGATTTAGAATTTAAATTCATTCTTTCACAAGACAGTGTTTTTGTTGTTTGGTATATCCATAATTTCAAAAAGAGAACTGTGCCGAACTGAATACGAAATCATTCCATACAGTAGAGTTCAAGGATTTGAAATCCTGCCTTCATCAAAGAAAATTCCCACCTTCACCACAATGAAAACATTAGATGAAAAGCATTTTAGTGCCATAGACAAACCGCAGCACTTTTTCAAAACAGTAGCATTAAACAATATCACTTTTTGATTTAAAAATACGCGCAAGTCAAAGAAAGAAAGAAGAAACTATCAGTGCACTGAATTTGGGTGACCAAATTGAGTGCTCCAAATACAGTCGACTCTCGATAATTCGAAGTTGGACTGACCAATGAAATAATTCGAATTATCAAGAGGATAGAAAAAACTTCCAAAATTCACGAAGATAATTTTTTTCCAACACATTTAAATTTGAAACTATGTAATAAAAAAAACAATTACAGAAGTTAAAAGTCCTGTAGTAAAAGAATACATTTATTTATTAAAAACGATTGTTAAAAGAATACATACTGTACATCAGTGGCATAACGAAGAATAATAGGGCTTCCCTTGCAAACTCAGGTTTTGGGGCCTCAAGCCCAAATACGTAGTTAGTGTCAGCCAAGCTTTGGGCCCCTAGAGCTCCTGTCCTCCCAATGGGGGGGGGGTCGGGGTGTACATTACGCCACTGCTGTACATAATTAATCTTTTTTTGACGAAAAAAATCTGTTATCTTTAAAAATCTGTTTAATAAGTAATTGGTTTCCTCAGACACTGTTCACAGCACCATTGATTCTTCAAGGCAGGGTCCGGTTCGGTCTATGCCCTGTTTGGTGCCTCATGCCATAAAATACACAGATGAGTCATAAGTCGTCATGTCACTCTGATGCAAAATGCTCAATCCTAGCATTTTTTCTTCCCAATAACGGACCCTCCTTTCTGAACACATGTATAGTAAGGTTACGTGTAAAACTTTTGTAAGACTTTTTGCTTGAGGAAGCGGGAAACACAAAGAGGGGATGGCAGATAGATTGTCATCAAAGAGACTGCGTTGCAGGGGAGACACGCAAAGCCAATACAACACAAAGCATGTAAACCCCAACCTATTTGCTACAGGACTCAACATAGTGAGTGTTCGAACTGTTGAGAGTTTTATATAAGATAACTTATAGTTTTATAAGATAATTATCGCGTGTTGTAGTCTGGCCAGTCATAGATTTTACTTTGAAATATTGAGTGTACCAAAAAACGCATTGTTTTAGCTTGAAATACCAAGAGTTTTTCTAGGGGCAGAGCATATACTTCGAATTAGCGAGAGGTTCGTATTATCGAAGGTTTAAATTATCGAGAGTCGACTGTATTGTGAACAAATTTGGGTATTCCGTACGGGTTCGGGCAAACTATTTAAAAGGTTAAGAGTGCAAATGTCAATATAATGCATTTAAGATTTGCAATTTCCCCTGCCTATTTGATTAACTATATTACTTATACAGTTGATATTCTTACCTTTTAAAATGTTTTCTATAAAAACATTGATCCAATTTTTTTTTTTGAAAAGCAGTTATTCTTAGATATTTTTTTCTTAAATTTTGTAAAACCAAGTTAAAATTATTACATAATTATTTACTTAACACATTAAATTATTTTTCCTTAGCTTTGTATGCATTTCTAAAATAATGATCTATTTTAATATATGAAAGCAAGAAAAAATATTTCAAAAATTCACATTATAGCTACAATAAATCTAAAAAAAATAGAAAACATGAAACTCACACAATATATGTAGTGTACATAACTAATATTCAGAAAAAAATCCTTCGAACGAATTTGCATATATTTATTTATGAATTCCTACTTTTATATAAGTTCAGCATTGATAAAAATTATGTTTATCATAAGAAAGGTAAAAAAAAAATTGAAAATATCGTGAAACATTATTTTATTCAAATATTATTTTGAATCGCTGACAATATTATTTCATTTTTCATTCAACATTTTTGTTCACTATTCTCTTAAAAAATAAATGTACCAAGCAGAGATACCTTTAACTTAAAATAAAAAAATCGGTAGGACTATTTTAGATTTCAATATAGAGTTTTGTTCACAAAAAATAATTTATCAATATTCAAAGTGCCTAAATGTAAATTTTAGAATCTTAAATTTCAATATATTAGAATCTGTTTTGATTCATAAAGATAATTTGTGAATGAATAACTTATTCTACGAACTCATATTTAAATATTTGAAAATGGAAACGATCCATAAAAATATTCCGTAAAGGCCATTGAAAAAAATGTAAATGTAAAAATAGTTTACTTATAATAACTACTCCCATATTTTTATTCCAGTCCATTTGGAATACGAAAATATTTTCAAACCTTTTTCATGCAAATGCGTGAATATTTATGTTTTTCTTGAATATCAATAAGTGTCATTTTAAATATGAATTCGTAATATAACTTCTAACTTTCAAAGAGTTTTTAGGGCATGATATAAGTTTGACAGATTCCTTTTAAGATGTTATTTACATACAACGTTACCATCAATGCAAATTTTTTTTCGTATCTCATTTTGAAACGGTAATAATACTCGGAACACTTTATCGTTTGGCGTAGTTTGAAGATTCCTTTTTTTTTTTACTTTTAAAAATAAAACGATAAATGGTCTTTTGTATTACAGCTGTTCTGTTTTTATGTATTTATTGTCGTATGTTTGTTTTTATTTTTAAATAAATTCAAAACTGTGTTTATGTGTAATAGTTATTTTTTAAAAAAAAATATTCCGTTTCTTTTTTAAATACAGTGAAAATTACTTAGCATAAAATGAAGGAACTGCAATATTTTTTCGTGTTAAAGGATATTTAAAATAACATATATTCAACAAAATTAAGCTTATTACTGTCCATTTTGTTTACATAGATATGTATATATTCACACATTGAATAAATATCAATGACAAAAAATTAACAAGAACTTAAATCAATTTTATACAAAATTTACAAATTTCTTGAAAAACAAAACATTTATTGAATTTTTGGAAAATAATCTGATATTTTTCTTTCCATTTCTTTTGTCATCAAATCGTCAACAAATGATAATTCATATTGTCCATTTATTTATTCATTTCCCCATTGGAGAATGTGCGTCTAAATAACTACGTATTCTTTTCATGACGTTTTTCAATTTGGATGATTGGGAGCAAGAGCTGCATTTTTCATTTCATTTTCGTTGATGGAATCTGCATAAATGATTTTTTTAGCATTGGACAAACTCCAAAATGTCTTTGCCTGCTATAATTGGGGCTGAACACACATTATCAACTTCTACTGCAATGAATTATTTCGATAATATAACAGCACAATCGAATTCGGCTGGTGTTTTTAGTATTTTGTTCATTACCAAAAGGGAAATATTTTCGTGTTATAGGATTTTCGTTTCGTGTTACGATAAAAAATGCATGAAAATCTATATTAGTTTGTCAGAAAAGTTGTATTATTTCGTGTTAACCGATATTTTGTATTAAGCGTTTTCTCGTTGAATGTATCCAATTGTATTTTAATTTATTCTTTTAATAACTTTCAATAAAAATTTCAATAGAGAAGCAAATATTTTTTTATCATAAATTATTCTGTGTGAAGTTAGCAATATACTTCCAATATTTCTTATCTCGTAACAATCTGCATATATTTCATTTATATCTCTAATACCAATTTATATTCAAAATTATATCTTACGGAGTCTTGTTAGCTGAACTTTTTGAATATTTTGCACGAAGATGAAACATTACCTGTCAGTTGCTTTTCTGCCATGATTCGATTTAATATCTTGTCTCTGACTTTGAACTCCTTCATTTGTGAATATAATTATTGGATTGTGAATTTTTGGAAATATATCAGATTTCAAAAGATCGGGATTCTTTTATAGTATTGCTAATTATTTCGAAATATGTAGAAAGAGAAATATGACTTTATTTTTATATCGGGACCATTGTAAATGTGTGCTTTGGAGCGTAATATAATTCTGTATACATACATACGCCGTAATTTTTCCTGCTATACATTCCATTTCTATAAATCTACATGTGCGTGTTTCTTTTTATTTAATCAGGAGTAAGACTTCAAAGAGATTGTGTGTGTGGGTTACAAGACATAATTGAAATATTGTAGAATATAATCATTCTTGCTAGAGTTATATTTCTAGGCGACGGGTATCTATTTTACTCAAGTTTCAGAGAGAGAATCTAAGTTTTATTTCGCTTATCAGCTATTATTAGATTAGAATGAATCTAGCTTTATTGTAATGTTTCTTGAAAAAATAAGGAAAAGTGAGTATTGTAAGAAAGACTTTTATAATTTTACAAGCAGTAAATTATGCAATATATTCAACCGCTTAGTTAGCATTGTACTTCATAAGTATTGATATGATAATAAAATAGTATACAGTTCTCTAAATAAGAAAAACTCTTAAGAAATTCCTTTTTAATTTGATTTCTCAATTTCGAATTACTTAATTCGATTCTATGAATTCCATTTATTATCAACTTTTATTTCTCGAAATTTATGCAAATAGAGTATGAATCAAAATGAATTTCATCTTTACAATTACGACATAGAATGAGTTTCCGTTTTAAAAGAATCGAGAGACATTTTAAAAATATTAAAAATATAAATAAAAAGAAATAATAATCAAGAAAAAATAATTACTTCGATGTTTACTAAAAAGATAAATAAGGTTCAAAAATTACGAAAAAATAAAAGAAAAACGAAGAAAAAAGAAAGATATGTGGTTATTTATGAAAGACCCATTTAAATGTAATATTGCAATTCAATACTGATAGAATCCCATATTTTCCAAGAATACATTTAATTCTCATCTTTTCCGGATGTCTAGGACATTTTTTTTATTATTCATTTCAAGCTAAGAAACACTAAAGTATTTACCGTAAAATCCACCGCGCCTATACTTTCAAGCTGGATTTTTTCAATTTTAAGGTACATTCACCGTATAATGCACATCCCTTTTCTTACGAGGAAACTTGAAATATATGTGTGCAATGGTATTACCGAAGTATTATATTCTAGGTATTACCCCAGGCTTTTGAAAAAATTGTATATTTCTAGCAGTACAGCCCTTTATGTTCATAAGCTATGTCATTTCTTTTAAATAAGCAGTATTCCACTATACTGGCTGTCCATAATTAAGCTTGAAATTTGAGAGCAATCTATAGCAAAATCTACACTGTGGAATTGCCTGGAAATTGGATAATGCCAGAATGAAATGATGGGAATTTTATCGAGGGAAAAAACAATGAGTTTCAAAAACCACCCCAAGGTGACGTATCATAGCTTTATTGAGAACATACAAAAATTTACAAAACATGCTCGATAAGCTGTCCACCATTTTTCACTACCATTTGAAAGCAGCAGGCAAGGCGATGTGATACAACCACAGTGATTATGCCGGATGGTACTCCTTCACACATCGCCCATTGTGTGAAACAAGTGCTCCGCCGCCATTTCGGTGACGATAGAATCATCAGCCTGCATTTTCTTACAGCTTGGCCTCCTAGATCTCCCGACTTGAATCCTTGCAACTTTTAGCTGTGGAGATACCTCAAGGTTAGATCTACCGTGATCCCATCCCCTTTCTATTCAACCTTAAAGAAAGCATAAAAAGCCATGTGCGTAACATTCCCCGTTTTAAGCTGCTTTCAACTGTTGGACATGAGATTTTACGCTTCCAGATGGTAGTAGACAATGGTAGACAACATATCGAGCATCTTTTGTAAGCTTTTGAAGATCATATATATGTTCCCAATGAAGCTATGAAATGCCACCTAGGTGTAGTTTTGAAACTCATTTTTTCCCCTCGATAAAATTCCCATCACTTCATTCTGCCCGTACTTAATTTTCATGCAATTCCACTGAATAGTTTTTGCTATAGACTGCTCGCAAATTTCAAGTTTAATTATGGACACCCATTATGTTTAAGTCCAAATTCTTATACTAATAGCCTTCATTTCTAAAGATATCATATTTAAATTCGTCGTTTAACACGCATTCCTAAATTACTATCTTAATTTTGGTGCTAAAAGTGTGTGTTATTCGCCGGAATTTTCGATAATTAAATAAAATATCATGTGAATTATTTTTATGAATCTTTCTTAATTAGTTAAGTTTTAAATACTTTATTTTTTATGACATATATCGTAAAAAGTTGGAAATAGTTTATACATGCATATGAAAAAGTGATCATATATAAAAATTCAGAATTTTCGCAAAGAAACAATGAAATTTATATATTTTAGAGCAAAATGTTCGGAAATAAAAAAAAATTGTCATATCCCAACACACATATACCAGATTATATCTAAAGTAAATTTATCTTAAACTTGCTATTTATTTATTTATTTTTTGCTTTTTTAGTACAAAAACTTTTATACATATCCCGAAATTTTCTTTTTGGCGCTTGTAACCAGGAATTATTTTGTTGTGACGGTTTTCTACCTCTTTTTTTTCTTGAATCATCATTGAATGATAAATAAATAGGATTTCAAAAAGAATAATTCAGTAGGATGAACATATGGCCTTATCAATTGTAATGATCTTGCCTGCGCACCTAAAGATGTGGGATGATTGGAAGGAAGACTAGCCATATCGCAAGAAACAATCTAATTTATACTCAATATTAACTACAACTCAAATGCAATCAATCAAGCTAAGAAATGCACCCAATTAATAATTATGCAGACAATTAACTAGGTACACAAGATATGCGAAAACTTTAATACTAAATACACTTACTCAAGGTAATAGCTCTGCCTTCTTGGCAAGGAAATCTAGATTCAATCTCCAGTGAAAATTCGTCACCTTAAGTAATTCAATTTTCAAATATGAAATATCCGCGATTCACATATAATTTGATTAAACTCTGCTGCGTGAGCTGTCTATCCTACCTTCCTTTTTCTAACCTAAAAGCCTAGACTATATATATAGTAATATTAATTTACATAATCAATTCTTCTTCTTCTTCGAAGAGGAGTCTTTTAATAAAATAAGTTTTGATGACCAGAAATTCCTCATGAGTATTATTTGTATAAGGAGCGCGGATAGAAATGTTACACTTATTTAGAACACGGCGTGCAATAAGACAAATGAAAATGCGTTACCAACGCTTGTTTTAAACAATCAACCTTTAATGCATGCAAAGTATATTTTTCTTAAGCTTATTTGTGCGTAATTTAATTTCCAGGAATAAAATTTATAACTCATAGTTCAATTTTTGGAACTGTTGAAGAAAGATTCTTAATATTTTCTTTGTGGGTGAATATTTTAAGCACACACTATTCTCCTGTAACGTTCTTTCACGCTTTCTTCTGCTGGGGTGTAATAAAATAAACAGATGTAGCCTCAGAACGGTTTTATTGTTTTTGAAATGGCGTTTTTATGGAAATATTATGCATTTCGCTGCATTTTTAATCAGTATCTACGAAAACCTCTCGTGTAAACTTTTACCCCGTTTCTTCTGAAGTGGCTCCTTTTCTTCTTATATTCTCTGCTGGTTTCTTTCTGTAAACTACGCAAGAAGATACTCAAAGTTTCAGGCTTCACATTTCCAAAAAGCACATTAAACATAAACTTACAAAAAAATATGATTCAGAGAAATCAAAATTGTTCATGCAATTATCTGTTATTGTTGTCATATTTCTCAATAAATAAATAAATAAAGCAACTTAATCTGAATTTTAAGGAATTAATTAAAAAAATTTATGCGCGTTTGACTTGTTTACGATAAAACTTAATGCAAAATGCATCAATTTAATATAAGCAATAATTTTCAAAGAAGTTAAGATAAGTTTTATGTAAATGACGACTGTATTCGTTAATGATAAGTTAATTTTCGAATAAAAGGAGAAAGCGTTTATAAAACTTTCTTTACTTGTGCTTTTAAATTTTGATTTTAAGAAATATTATCTCCGGAATATTAGATTTTATATATGTTTTTATGCATATACGTAGGATTCAAAAGGTTTCGGATTGAGTCCGTAACTTAAAAAATATTACCAATTAAACTACTGAAACACATAAACTTTCGAAATAGACTCTTAAACAAAAACACATCTGCCATGGCTTGTAAAGGTCATCTAAATCCATGTTTAGTCGTGTACTTTAATTCAGCCTGTGATGCACTTTTAATTTCATCTGCATATTGGTCTTCATTGAACAAACAGGGAACGATGTGTTGATACTCTCTTTGCATGTTAAGATCCTTAGTCGATATTCGTTGACATGTGTTCGAGGATATCCCAACTGATTCTACTATGGCTTGAAACCTGTTATTACGTCCCGCCACAGAAACCTTTTCGATGTTTTCAGCGGTGCGGTAAGTCTGCAGGCGTCCAGAATATTTGTGGTCTTCGACGCTTTCCATGATTTCTCCGAAATGTCGATGCCACTCAAAAGCTTGCATTCACGATGATGTATCACAACCTTACACACACTTCAAAATTTCGTTCATCTCTATAGTAATTTTTCCCGCTTCTTCAACAAACGTATTTATTTTAAAAGCTAACTGCTAATTGGATCTGACTACAAAATACGACGCCGTGGCGACCCACCAACCACGTGATTTGGGACAAACTTTTCTTGACAAAAAAAAAAGAAAGCAGTAACACAGAAATGCTATCGTAGTTGCTCTACTTCAAAAATTGCCCACGTTTTAGGCTCCGTCTGAGAACTTTTGAATCCTACCTGGTATATATACATATAATGATTCCCTGTTCCAGTTCTCTTGATAACATTACTTTTTCATTAATCTTGGATTTGGTTCCTAAATCCTCCAAGACATATTGCTCTCCTTGATTCATTTTTATCCATTATCTTTAAAAAGAATAGTAAATTAAGTGTAACATTAATTCTGAAACCTTCCATGTTGTCAAATGTTTTTAACGTGTTTGCGAAATATTGTAATTATCCACCAGATCGGACCATTAATCTTGCATAGACTGAGATACCCGATATTTTAGAATATTATGAATGTTTCGTGGGCTGAAATAAGCCAAATGATTGAATAGGTAGAACGCTTGGGTTCCTTTTTAGTTTTAATCGTTGTTTTAAGTGTGGTTTTTATGCTTTGTGAATGTGTTTTTGTTTCCGTATCATGTATTGTCTCTAAACCAGCGGTTCTCAAAGTGTGGGGTGCGCCCCCTGGGATAAATTAAATTAATTATTAACTTCTGATTATCTCTCAACAATTTTTTTTAATTTCTGAGGTATGGGATATTATAATGAACCGTTTGCATATTTTTTTTTATATGAGAATTGGGGATACTGCTTAGAATCGATGTCAAATCGAGCTTAGATTCGAGTAAATATGGTAATTCATTTAAGATTTTCATACCTTTTTATTTATTAATATTTAGAATTATTTAATTAATAATCTGAATTAGTTAAAATTGATTAATTTGTGGAGTCTTTTACCAAATACATTTACTGCCTTTACCACTCTGATTCTGAATGTTTAGGATAAATTATTCTGAGGTGACTTAACGTCTTTATTCAAAATTCTTAACTGAAAGGAAATTAAGGAAGAAATTTTTGTACTTTTACGATACGGAAACCGCTTACACGAAGATTTACTTAGTAAAAATGCGGAAAACGCTTGATCAGAGCAAATTAATTAAACTGTAGATTAGCTAGGTAATCTGAACATTAACGGCTTTTTGAGAATTAACAATAACATATATAGAGAGTGATGAATACCAATTATACATTAGACAGCACCAGTTCTTCTCAAACTTTCAATATTTCAATATTTCATCTCGCCCTCCTCTATATAATAACAATTTATTGAATTAAATAATACTCTACTTTGACGCTAAATCTTCAATACGACTATAACCTCACCGGCGTATATAAACGTATCTCTTAGTCGAAGCATTAATTGACTCGGACGTATATATGCGTCTTTCCAAAGTACGATCTTTTCCTTGCACTGCTGTTCATAAAATAATCCCGAAGGCTTTCGCATGCAATAAAAAAACCTTGGCAGAGTTTGTGGAAAATTTGCTTATTTTAGAGGATTTGCTTATTAATTCCTCCCCCCCCCCAATATATCACATACGTGTGCCTACAGGAAAAACGGTGCATTGGAGAGCGAATCACGTAACTTTAAATCTGCAGAAGAAATTAATTATTAACCGTTTAAATGATCAAGAAAAGCGCTAATTTTTGTATATAATTTTATATGTGACATGTGTTCACGTGTTCTTAACTTAGTAATATTAAATGAAGTTTGAAAAACTTTGTGCAGAACTGATACATTTAAACGTGTTTTATGTCAGTGTATGTGTTTACTTTGTTTTTATTATGTCAGAATGTATTTTGTTTGTTTACTCTCAGTGAAATGCTATTTTTTAAAAATAATCTTTTGTTTTTCACTTTTTACTATGCTCGCGCCCCTATCATGCCCCCCTAGGGAGGAGTGCGCCACGGTTTCAGAAAAGCTGCCCTACACATATATAGATACATTAGAAGATTTAAAATGATTCAATGTTTAGCAACAATACGTATTTGTTAAAATAGAGAAATATTTTTTTAACATTAGGAAATTTCAAATCAGTAATATGGAAAGATTTCTGTCGAAATAACATCCATCTAATGTCTAACCGAAAGACTAAGATAAATGAATAGATTGGAAAGAGTTTCTTTTAGATGTTTGATTGTATGAAAAATCTATTCTGAGAGAATTTGGAGCCATTTCTTATTTATAAAAGATTTCTTTCTGCTGGTTAATGCTCTGTACTTCTGATTTATTTCTGAAATAATGTTTTCTTGCACTTGTAAAATGCTTTAAAAATAAATATAACAGCTGATTTCTAACTTCTTCCATTATTACGGGATTATTAATGGCTTTAGCTTTAAGATTAATGATCGATTTTGATACTTACGATTTTATAATTTCTCTTCCTTTCTCTCTTTATTTCTCCCAGTGAAAATTTAAACTCCTTTTTATCATCTATGGTGGATACATTAAAGCAAAACTAAATTGAAAAACTCTAACTACAAACGAATAATTTCTGAGTTATGATACATTTAAATAATAAATTGTGCATTTGTAATAAAACCATTATTTTCAATGTTTCATAAAAAAATTATGAACTTGTTTCTCTGAAATTTTGAATTCATTATTGACTTTTCATGTGCTAATTAAGGTATCCGACTACCCTAAGACTGGGAATTTTGCCAAAAATTAACAAATTTTCTTATGATTTTATTTTATAGACCATCTTATTAGCTTTATAAAAATACCAAGTTTGTTACTTTCCGTTCACTAGAACAAAAGCTACAAGTGTTTTAGTAAAAGCAGATGACATTACTTTAAGCAAGATGTCATACTTTAAAACGCGTTTTACTCGAAATGTGTTTTTTTAAATACTCACACGGGGCCAGCGATTGATAAAAAAGTTTTGAAAATAATTAACTGAATTTTTTTGTGTATGTTCTGTATGATAGTAGAAGTGTTTTAACATTCAGATTTATCAATAACTGTTTTATTACAAAATTTACAGCCCCTTATGTGAAATTAACGTTTGTTTTTTTCAGACATTTTATGTAATAACAAAGATAAAGTTCTCTAATTTTCATAATAAAGAAAATATGTCTTATCCTGACGGGCATTTGAAAAGTGACTAACATAGAAACACATTAGAATGAAAAAATTGAAAATTTGTTCATAAAACTTTGGTACAGAATAAACCGTGTTTATGCTATTTTTTTGTAAATTTTTACTTATTTTTTCCCACTTTAGTGATACAAATTTCTTTTTCTGTTTTTAATTTTAACATATTTTTCTAAAAAGGTACTAAACAAATCTAAAAACCACAAAAAAAAACAACAAAAAAAAATCTCCATATCTCGATTTAAAAAAAAAACAAAAAAAAACTTGCCATTAGTAGAGTTGGATACCTTAACACGTCAAAAATTTGAAACACATGTACGTTGAACAGTACAGTTGGTTAAACTCCTTTATCTAGGTCTATTACATTATTCTCTTCATGCTTCATTCTACTAAATTTTTATATATTTTTTGCTACACTCGTAAAGAGCAAAAACAATTTTAACATATTCTTAAGACTACCATTACCAAAAAATCGATACAATTAAGAAATCTCAGTTGATGTTCCCCCCAAAATTTCTCACAAATTTTAATATAGAATTATTCAATTTTCAATTAAAATTCCTTAATCCGTTCATTGCCAGGTAAATTTAGAATGTCTTGCCCAGGGTGCCAAGATTTTATTTTAAAGAGAACTGTCATTTTATAAAATATAATACTATGAAGTTACTGATATAATATTGCAATGTCATTTACGGTATTTTTTATTGAAAAACAAAACCCACTAAGAAATAACTCGTAACTGGCGTCACTGAATAAGATTCCTATAATGAGGGCTACTTACGAGTTATCCCGTAGGAATTTTTTTTTCAATAAAAACCTTCATACAGGAAGAATTTTTTTTCATTTTGTTTTAGTTTACTAGCTCATCACCTAATTTTATCTGGCGACAGTCAGATGTGTAATATTATGTCAGATTTTCATGCAGATGTGTAATGATCCTCACAGGGAAACCTATAAGTCCATGGTAGTTATAAAGAGTTGTGTAAAGTAATAAAAATGGACTAATATGTAATAATTAGCAGACCTTAGGAAAACTGTTCATTGTAATACTAGAAAAATCGCTCTAACTTACCTCGAAATCTTCCTGCAGTATGCATACCAAAGTATCAGTAACTAAAGAAATCAAGGAAATAAAAAGAAGAGGGAGTGTTAATTTAGAGAATCAGTTATTATGCATTTATATGAAGGTGACGGCAGCAATGCACGAGGAAGCAGCAACTGTGGTACAAATACAACTGATATTCATTACCGTAAACTTCCTTCTCAAACAGAAAAAAATTATAGTTTGAAAAAACTAAAAAACACGTTTTATACTGAATCGAACTAAAAAGTAAAAAAATAATTCTTAATAAAGAATAAAATCATTAAGGAGAAAATGAATGTCATTGTGGTAAAAGCGTGGGGTGCTTTGTACTACATTTTTACACCAATTCAGCTTTTCGGAATAGAAGTTATAAATTATAACAATTGATATATTTATAGAACACCCCACGCTTTTACCCCAATTCATTCATTTTCTCGTTAATCATTTTATTCTTTATTAAGAATTATTTTTTTACTTTTTAGTTCGATTCAGTATAAAAGCGTGTTTTTTAGTTTTTTTCAAACTATAATTTATTTTTCATTTTTTAGTTCGAACTACAATAAAAGCTTGTTTTTTAGTTTTTTTAAACTATCATTTATTCATTGCTGAATACAATTAATGCCTTGAGTTTTTAAGTATATTTATCAGCTGAATTTATATTATATATATATTAAGCGTAATTATATATATATATATATATATGTGTGTGTGGCTGAAGGAATTAGTCTTGCTCTTTCATGGATATTAATTAACGGGTCTGAAGCGTATTTATTCTCTCTGTTTACGAGGCCTCGGATGAGTTCCGTAACGTTATATTAGATTCCGTTTCTTTTGAACAGGTCAAACAAATAAAAGTGTGTAAAGAAGAAAAGTTCGAATTAAAAATTTTTTTAATATACCATGTTTTTTTACGGACTAAAAATTATAAAATTCCTCCTTTTTTTATTTTTTACATTTTCATGCATTGCCATCCACTTCCGACTATGTCCAAATTTCAAGTCTAGCTCCTCGGAAAGTCTCACAGTTTAAAATCAATTACAAAATTCCATCCGGACAGACATTAACGAAAGCGAGTTAATAAAAACATGGTAATATTAAGTCTCAATCGTTTTTTCACCTTTTAAACGTGTTCTTTCATGTTAATTTGTTTCATCTTTTCTAAACGTAGTGCTATATAAAAATAAAAAATATTTAGCAGTTTGAACGCAAATTATTTTTTTTCACATGCATGGGCCTTTTTTTTATTTTCATTTTCAGAAAAATGTTTATATTATGGTTAGAAATTGCTAACACACACACACCCTCCACTATGTCAGATACAGAACACTTTTTTTTATTTATTTCTTTTAACCGCAAGTGTATTTTATACTTGCATATAATTAGCTTTAAATTCAAAACACTCGCTTTAGGTTACACCATAGTCTTTTAGTCGATAAATCTGAAATTAATCACCAAATCCTGAAATGATGTATGAAATTAGTCGCCATGTCTGAAAATGGTATATGGTACTAGTCGCCAAATTTAAAAATGATATATGCAATAAGTCGCCAAATCTGGAAATGGCATATGGATTTGTCGCCAAATCTGATTATCCTTATTCCTGACGATCCTGAAAAGGACAATGGAACAAAATTATGAAATTATTGTATTGTCATCGGTCCTTGACAAGTGTGCGAAATTTTGAATGAATCTGATCTTTTTAAGTAGGTAAAAATCGAGTTCTAAGATTCCGTTACATGCAAGTGAAACTTATAAAAGCGTGTTAAAAAAGGATGCCTATATATATATATATATAATATATATATATATATAATAAAATATAATATATATAATATATATAATTATTATGTCATATTCTAATAATCTAAGATATAATTTGTATCATAAAAATTGATAATTAATATGTTTTTGTATTATACACATGTTTTTCATTCAACCTTTCTAATAATTCCTAACTCAAACGGAAATATATAAGCAATCTAAAATTTCAGCACACACTACGAAATATCACGTAGCCGGCAGTTTTGGTACACAAGCTAACTACGACGTATCTTGTAGTTGAAAGTCAATGTTTTAACCACATATAACATTTCTCTAGCAGTATTTCCTACATTTCTCTCATGAACGTAGTAATATCTTTTTCATAGTGTATAGCATGAATGTTTGTTTTAGCACTATCCGGTGCGTATTTGCCTTTCTGTGATTTGTTAAACGTTAGGTTTCCTTTCGCCAAATAATTGGCCACAAAAAATTAAATTTTTCTTATTTGTTTCACTATGCTTTATACTAAATCTATCTTAATTATATTAACAGGCATCCTTATTTATAAAATGATTTCATTTTGGATATGAAAGGATTTAAATTCCCCCCACATTTACTGTGGACCCCTCCCAAGAAGGGGTTGAAGGCTCTTCGAGGGGATGCAAGCGTATTGAAAATTCGAAAACAAAAGATTATTTTTAAAAAAAATCTATTAATTTACTGAAGACAAAAACAGTCTGCACATAATAAAAAAATAAAATAGACATTTACACTGATAAGAAACAATTATAAATGTATCAGTACTGCACGTGTATTTTATAAATAATTTAACTATACCAATTTAATTAGAAGTTTAATAATTACCAGTGGCCTCAAGAGTTTGTCATATAAAAAATCGCATACAAAAATTAACTCTTATCTTAATAATTTGTACCGCTTATAATTCATCCCTTAACTGCTGATTAAAAGTTATTTAATTGGTTCCCCAATGCCACCGTGTACGTAAACACGCGTATAAGATACATTAGGGGGGGGGGAGAAAGGAATAAATAAGTAAAATCTTTTGTGAAATAAATAAATCCTTCGCAAACATATTTGTCTTTTTACTGCTTTCCAAAGCCTTCGAAATAATTTTATGGATATCAGTGCACAGAAAAGATCGTACTTCGGAAACACGTGTATATATGTACGAGGCAATTGACGTTTTATCTGAGTGAGACATTTATATACACCTGTAGCACTTAAGAAGTTATAATCGTATTGTAGCCTTAGCATTAAAGTAAAGTACAGTATAGCGTAATGAAAATTATGATTGAATAATATGTCGATAATATTGAAAGTTTGAGAAGCACCTCTCTGACGCATCTACACATTTGGAATCAAATCTATTTTGGAATTTCTCTCTCTCTCTAAAAATGTTTTGGTGTGGTGTTTAATATATTTTGGAAGATGAATTTGGACTTTTTACAAATTGTTGTATAAACTTATTTTGATATTAGGCAACAATTATTAAGTAACTTAAGAAAAGGGTTCGAACTCAAACATTCTTGATAAATGATGCTAGTAATGTTAATGCAATGAAAACTTTGTAAAAATCAGACTTCATAAAAACATATTTTTCATAAAAGAAGACGTTTTTATTAAGAACCTCTTATTAATAGTCAAAAATTAATAATTATTTTTATTCAAAATCTCCACTATTAAATTCCTCAAGGAACTGAGTTTCCTGAACATAATTATTTTCAAAAATATTCATCAAATAAAAATTTGTATTGCTTGATAATAATCAGCAAATATTTTGAATTTCACTGCCATGAAATATGGATTTAATTATTAAATTAAACTGAAA